>PVLC010013520.1:12349-41576 GCA_004027655.1 Graphiurus murinus | reverse complement strand
GCTTGTAATCCCAGCATTCGGGAGGCTGAGACCGGAGGATCCGGGTTCGCGGCCAGCCTCAGCTACCTAGTGAGGCACTCCGCAACTTAGTGAGACTCGGTTTCAAAATAAAGAATAAAAAAAAAATAGGGCTGGGGGTGTAGCTCGGAGGTAGAATGCCCCTGAGTTCAATCCCCAGTACCGCAAAAAAAAAAAAAAAGATATACCAGAATCACATTTATACAAATTTTCTTTTTAGATGTGGTATCAATGAGGGCTGGGATGTAGCTCAGTGGTAAAACGCTTGCCTTGCAAGTGCAACGCCTTAGATTCAATCCCCAGTACCAAAAATAAATAAATTAATAATAAATACCAAACAAAAAGAAGTTATGCTTAGATATGGCATAAACGAACAATTCATTTGAAAATAAAAACTCCAACACAGCCTCACAGTAGTATTTCTTAATGTGTCAAAAACTAGTATTCGTCTCAGATGCCAGGCATGGTGGCGCATGCTTGTAATCCCAGCATTCGGGAGGTTGAGACCAGAGGATCCGGGTTCGAGGCCAGCTTCAGCTACCCGGTGAGGCCCTCTGCAACTTAGTGAGACCGGTTTCAAAATAAAGAATAAAAAATAGGGCTGGGGGTGTAGCTCGGAGGTAGAATGCCCCTGAGTTTAATTCCCAGTACCACAAAACAAACAAACAAACAAAAAACCAAAAAAACAAAACTAGTATTCGTCTCAGAATGTAACATTGCAATTTCATTTTAAATTCCAACAGTTGTTTTTCATTAAGCCATTTTAATTTTTTTTTAAAAGAAGTATTTCTCAGTCTCGTTCCATAATACTTCCCCATGCAAGTACTAAAGGGATTGCAAAATTGAATAAAACAGTCCGCAGAGAGTTTTGTAATCTTATGGAGGAGGTAAGACACATGGGAAATTCCAAGCCAAGGTCCCTCAAGCCCACACCAGCTGATGATGGTGTTCATTTGGTTCTTAGAGCTGTTCGGGCCCCTTGGGATGCTTACCCATGGGTTTCTAAATGGACTACAGGCTCCCCCTCCCCCGCCTTCTTCTTCTTCTTCTTTATGAGAAGCCTTAGGAACAGTTTAGGGAAGTGGATCTATGGCTCTGAGCATGTGGAACATAAACATTCGTAAAGCACCTGTTTCATCATATCACTCCCCAGTTAAAACGCTTTTAACAGCTCTTTATTTCTTGGCAAATACACACTTATTCATTTACCCATTCAAAGAAATACTAAGTGCCTACCCATCTGCATATAATCTCTTTCCTTCCTGGCTTGCAACCCTCCACAGTCTAGCCCCATCCTTTCTCTTCCATTTAGTTCAGGTTCGTTTCCAAAAGCTCCCCTTATGAAACTTGGCTTTCTGTTACCACATATGACTTGTATCATAATTATTGGCTTCGAGGCCTCTTTCTAGAATGCTAACTTTTCCAGGCAAGAAGTAGCGTTCTTATCTTTGGATACACCACTTCCAAATATGCAGGCCAACACTTAGGGAGTCCTTTTTAAAGCTTTCTTGAAGGCCAAGGGGCTAAAATGTAGATTCCATACAGACAGGGATTTTTGTTTGCTAGGCTCACTCCTGTATTCTTAGGGTTCTAGAAAAGTAGCTGGGCCCAAAGTAGGGCTTGATATTTTCTTTGTGAATACATACTATGTGCCATGCATATGCATACTGTGTGCCAGGTGCTCTCAGGGAATGCTCTAAGATGCCTGAGCTGTTCTTCTCTTTTCCTGTTTAAATTTTACCTCAAACGCCCAGCCCTGTCCCATCTCTTTGGAATTTACCCCTCCATGGAACTCTGACAGCACCTTGGGTCGGTGCCAAACATACCGTAGTTCATGCCTTAGTCTGTATTATATTGTCACTGTTACTTTTTTTTTTCTTCCCCCAACAAAAGCATGAGCTTCTTAAGGGCATGGGGCCATATTTTACATGGCTTCTGACTCATTCCTTCAGAAAGAATTTGATTGATTGAGATACTAATTAAATATCAGTTGTTTAAGTCTGGAAGGTTAGCATTCTAGGGTTCCTGTGATGCCCCCCACACTTCTACTTTTTTTCTCCTGTGCGTGTAGTACTGGGAATTTAGCCTAAAGGTCTACCACTTGGCTCCATATCTGAGCTATACCCGTAGCCCTTTTTAGTTTTTTTCAAACTGTCTCACTATTGCTGAGGCTGGTTTGAGCCTACAATCCTCCTGTCTGAGCCTCTCAAGTACTGAGAACATAGGCATGCACCACAATGTCTGGCTTTCCCTTTTTCTTTAACTGATAGATTCCCAGACTGATGCATTTGGGTGGGTTTTTGCACCCACAGATCATCAAATATGGAAAGCTTATACAAATAAAGTGGCATCTCCCAAGAATAAGTGTGCAACCATTAAATACCTCTTTTTCATTTGTTTGTTTTTTCCAAGGTGAACCGAAAATTACCTTAATGGAGATCGGAGGGTAAGGGTGGAGGAATTTGGAGTCGGGGGAGCACGAGTCTGGGAGTGGAAATTTGGCACCATCTGCAACGCATTTGGGCAAACTGACTTTCCATTTCTGAGAGGTTGCCATGCGCATTGTCATGACTATTACTTATAGTCAAGTTACACTGGCTGCAGGCTGAATCTTTCCAACATGTGGAACTGATTTACTTGCCTTTTTTCCTCTTGTCCCCTCTGAAAGCCAAAACAACAACAACAACAATCCTGTAACCTTTCAGAAACTTTATTGCAGTTAAGGAAGTGTGTCCATCTTGTTTTGCTTGCTTTTGTTCTCTGGGTTTGTGTTTACCTCCCTCTCTCCCAGCTTTTGAATGCCCCGATAGGAAATCGAGTGAACAAGACTAGAAACTTGGCTTGCTGAGATGATTGCTTTAGATTTTCCCTGCTAAATCAGAGTGCAGGCTATTCCTTTTTTCCTGTAATTTCTTTTGAGGGATAGAGTGGCAGCAAACAGGCAGCCCTTTGTAAAGGTGACACTTGTCACCAACTTGTGACTCTCTCACATGCTTTCTTATTCTTCAGAGCTCTTGTTGGTTTGGAGGGTGTTAAAGGCCATCAGGCGAAGGAATCCATAATTTCAAGTATCCAAGATGTGTGTGTGTGTGTGTGTTAGAGCCTAAAGGCTCCGGGAAGGAAAAAACAGGGGAAAGAACTTTATTAATAGATTGTTGAGAGACTGTGGAACATTTTTTAACTTAAGGAGAAAGGATATCTCTCTCTTTTTGCTAGCTGGGTGAATAACCAAAATATAATGACAATTTATGTAATAGATGAATGCCTACACACATGTTCATTTATACTGTGTGCAATATAGGGTGGTAAGAAATCATGACAAGGACGGGTTTTCAAAGAACTGACAAAGTTAGAACATAGAAACTGAAAAGACTGGGAGAAAATAAATTAAAATCTAAAATATTAGTTTTTTCCTAGGCAGTTAATCAGGTTTCCCCCTCTCTTTTCCCTTCTCTTTGTGTATTTCCAAATTTTCCAGGTGGGTGTGGTGACGCATGCCTGCTATCCCAGTACTTGGGGAGGCTGAGACAGGAGGATCCCAGGTTCTAGGACAGCCTCAGCAACTTAGCGAGACTCAGCAACCTAGCAAGATCCTGTTTCAAAACCAAAAAACAAAAAGGGCTGGAGGTATAGCTTAGAGGTAGAATGCCCCTGGGTTCAATCCCCAGTACCCCCCCCCCCCAAAATCTACAGTGAACATAATTACCTTAATTATAGACTAGTCTTTGCCATAGAACTTTATAGTAAGGGAGAAATTACCATACTCATACATCCAACTGAGTTGTGGGACATGGGTTGGCAAATAGCTACGTAGGTGTTTTTGTTCTCCCCATTATTTCCAACTATCATAGAATAACTGTCACTAAGATATTTTAAGAATATTGTTAATATTCTTAAAATTAAAATAGAATAGTTGTCATGATATGTGGAGTACATTCATAATTTTTGAGTGAACACTATATAAATTCATCTTTACATTTATGAGGTACATGAGTTAATATCTATACTGTACCACATACCCAATAGACAGTATGCTGCCTATTAGCATTAGCTACTATGATTATTTATAGCAGCCTTAAGACAAAACAAGGAAGTCTGTGGGGCTGGGACATGTGTACCTGGGGTATAGTTTGATCTGCACAAGGTCGTCTATTGTGTCACTGATTAGTTTTGTTTTAAATCGTCTCTTCCTTTGCCATGTATCTCAGTACATAAGCCTTTCCTTTTGTTATACAACTGGAATAGCCCTGTTTCTTGCCAGTCACTGTGGTATTCACGATCTGTTTTTTTATGGTAAGGATCAAACATAAGCCCCTGCATTTATTTTCTCTTCTACAATTTCTTGAGGTGGCGACCCAGTGCAAATGGTTCTTTGTAGAGTCTAGTTGTATCTCTCAATGCTGTTTTTTTGTTTTGTTTTTTTTCTTTTTTGCGGTACTGGGGATTGAACCCAGGGGCATTCTACCACCCAGCTATACCCCCAGCCCTATTTTTTATTCTTTATTTTGAAACAGGGTCTCACTAAGTTGCGGAGAGCCTCACTAGGTAGCTGAGGCTCTCAATGCTGTTTTGAGTTTGATAAGTCTTTGAAAAATGTTTAGCTGTTACAAAAGAATTTTGAGATAGGGAAAGAGGAAAAAATATACAGGTTAGATTCATTACCCACAGGCAAGCCCTATTATCATTTAGGTTAATTTCTCCATTTTACATAAGTTTTCTCTATTCCGATTATCTTTGCAAGCTGGGCATGGTGGCACATACCTGTAATGCCAGTACTTGGGAGGCTAAGACAGGAGAATCACAGGTTTGCAGCCAATCTTAGCAAATGGGGTGTAGTTCAGAGGTAGAATGCCCCTTAGTTCAACCACCAGTTACACACACACACACACACACACACACACACACACACACACACACACACTTTAGAGCAAGGAAGGCTTTGCATCCAAATTTGGCCACATACTCACTAATGATCAACGTTGGGCAAGTTAACCTCTCAAAACCTCAGTTTTCTCCTCTATAAAATGGGGATGCAGTTACTACTATGAAAGGTTGCTGTGAATATTACAAATATTGTGAGGTAATGCATTGTGAAACTCTGGAGTGCATTCCAGGCCCTTTTCATATATATAACATTATATAGTGATATATTAATGTGTGTACATGTACAGCACACATGCACACACATAATTAGAATAATATATATTCAAATGCTGTTTTAAAATATAACAAAAATTATAATAAATGTGTTTAATAACTGCACAATATGGTTTTAGTTGAATGAAGAGTAATTTAATTGATCCCCTGTTGTTGGATGTTTGGTTACTTTCAGATTTTCTTTTTAGTGCTAACCTTTTCAGTACTCTGAGCAAAACTAATATTTTGAGCTGCCTGTATCCAGAATGAAGACGTTCAGAGATTTTAAAAAGTGACTAAGATTTATAGCAGCAGATTTATGGCCTCAGAATGCAGAGTGGTTAGCCTCCTCAAGGAATTTCATTTCTCCTGGGCCTTCCATAGTTCTAACAGTGTGAGGTTAAATAGTCTGGTAAAAATCAGACAATGTATAATCTGGGCAGAAGGGGTCCCTTAAACCTGGTAAAAGATTGATTATTCATGAGGTATGCTTAGAGGAAAATAAAGTCATGCCTATGTTTTCTTTCCTGAAACACTTCAATTAAGTTGCTATTAATTCCCTTCCCAGCATTTTTTGGAGTCATTTAAATGTTGGCACTTTGTCATTTAGTGGTTTGTGTTGGTCAACTTGAGATAACAGTGGTGTCTCTATTTTCCTCCCCTTTGCCCATAATACCTAGAATCATAGGAATGGCTGCAAAACCAAATGAAGCTATTAGTGAACCAGTGGCCATGTGGGCTTACTACAGAGGTCCATAAACGGCAAGAGAATAAGCTTTGGAACAAAAACGCAGCCTGCTCTTTCTTAGCAAAGATCAGGGAGGGAGATCAACGGAATCTCATTAGGCTTATCGAGGTATTTATTTCTTCGTCATGGTATTCTGCTGCAGCATTCATTTAAATATCTAGTTAAAATTTGGCAGAGCTGTTTGTGGCATGAAGGTGGGGCCGACTGCCTGGACTGACCACCTTATTAAACGCTCATGGAATTGTTCTGTTCCAGCAAAGTGAAATTGTCTTGCCATCTGTTAGGCAGGCTCAATTAAATAGAGAGATTTGTAAGGGGAGGAAAGGGTGAGCTGGAAGGATAGATCAGTGGAGTTGGGGAGGGAGGACGGGGAAGGGCCAGGTATAGCCCTTCAGTGGTGGGGGGAAGCATGCTATACACACACAGCAGGACCCCCCCCCCATACACACACCTATTCTCTTCTCTTGGAGTAATGGTAGGAGGAACTATTTTTATCATTATGTGACTTTAAATTTTATTTCATTTGATTTGAGCATCCTCTTTGGGGGAAGAGGAACGTAGGTAGTGCTTTGAAATAAAAGAACAGAATGTGAAAAGTGTAGATTTGATTAGATTGGGTTATACATGTTTAGAACATTCAGATTGGAGACAACTCAGATAAAGATATCCATTTTCTTGCTGGAAAGTCAGGTTTGTTAAATACTGCTGGATGAGAATCTGAAGAATTAAGTAATGTTATATACTTAAATTTTGAGGGAGCAATTACTATGTAGCTTCAGGGAAGGCTCAAGAAAGCTTATCTGTGAATTGCTAGGTGACTCTAGTTGGTAAAGTCCCAATTCTATCCAGATGAGAAAGCGGGGTTTATAGTTTTATTTCAGTACTTGTAATAGCCAGTTAATAGATTTTTGGCCTTCCTTTTCTAAAATGCATACTTTTAAAAATATATGAAAATGCAAGTAGAGTATACTTAATTTATTTATTTATTTATTTATTTTCCTGTGGAGTGAACCCAAGGGTGTTCTCTATCTGAGCTACCTATACCCCCAGCCCTTTTCCTTTTTTTTTTTATTTCAAAACAGTGTCTCGCTAAGTTATTGCACACTGGCCTCTAAACTGCCATCCTCTTATCTCAGCCTCCTAAGTACTAGGATTACAGGCATGAGTCACCATGCCCAGCTTCAGCAGAACATATTTTAAATAGGCTGCCTAGGATATATGTTAAAAGTAAATTTATTGAAGTACAGCATACTTACAAAAAATGCACACTGTTAAGTGTACAGCTTGATGAATTCCCACATGATCCAGTAACCGGTACCCAGACAGGAAAACAGACCATTTCACCCTCCCAGAAAGACCCCTCCTTCTTTCCATTCTCCCACCAAGGGTGAGGACTATTCAGACTTCAAATAGGATAGATCCCTTTGGCCTGGTTCTACACTTGATGTAAATGGAGCTACACACTTTGTTTTCTAGCATTTGGCTTCTTTCACTCCATATTATGTTTGCAGTATTCATCATGTTGGCGCATGTTGCAATTTTTTGTTCATTCTCATTGCTGAATATTCCATTGTGTGAATGCATTGAATATATCATATTTTGTTTTTTCTGTTGCTGATAGGCATTTGAGTATTTTTTGGGTTAGATCTATTCCAAGTAGTGCAGCTATGAACATTTTTATACTTGTCTTTTGATGAACACACAGTCGTATTTCTGCTAGCCATATAGCAAGGCTGGGAATTGCTGGGTCATAGGTATGCATTTAATTAATTCTAGAAGATACTGCCAGTTTTCCAAAGTGCTTGCATTAATGAGAGAAAGGTCAGTTTTTGTCTTTACATCAGAATAATCAGTTCCCATAAGCATAAGACATTTTATTGTTTTCTTTTAACTATGGGAATAAATTTAACTAATAACGAGGATTCAGTGAGATATTTCTACTTAAAAGTAACTTTAGAACTCCATACCTATATTTCAACTCTACAACAGAGCATATTTTTACTTTTAGTATTTGAGGAGAACGTGTGTGGGGGAGGATTCAACCCAGAACCCAGAGGCATTCTACCTCTGAGCTATTCCCCAGCCCTATTTTATTTTATTTTGAAAAAGGGTCTCACTGAGTTGTGGAGGTTAACACTAAGTTGCTGAGGTTGGCCTTGAACCTGTGATCCTCCTGTCTCAGCCTCCCAAGTACTGGGATGACAGGCCTGCATCACCATGCCTAACTTGAGGAGAACTTTCTAAGAGCAAGATGAATAATGAGAAGTACTGGGCACTATCTTTGGCTTCATTTCCAGGGATTTGCAAACTGAGGAGTTTTTACTTCCTTCAGGTTGTGTGCCAATTAAGAGTTTAAATTTCTGGAGTTCTTTTTAGTTCTTCAGGAAGTTAGGATAAGGGAAAGTGGCAATTTAGAATTCCAACACCCCCAACCCTGCCCGCCACCCACCCAGTCTCTGTGAGTAAATTATCCAAGAGGACTGAAGTATCTGACCTATCTGGATTGCTAAGCATTTTCGTGTTTTAGAGAAACTGTCCCTTTCCATTTTCATTTCTCAGCCCTGTAATAACCAAGAAATAACTAAGTCTTATAATAACCTTAGGGTCACCAAAATATCAGCTAGGTACTATATTTCTCAATTTCTGGCTTTTATACTAACCTTCCTCCCATATACCCTCACACTAAAAATCCCACCCATATTCTATTTCTTCTACAATTTCACATAGCAGTAGAAAGTGGTGTGTGTGTGTGTGTGTGTGTGTGTGTGTGTGTGTGTGTGTGTATTTTAAACCTTTGTCTTGAACTCTTTGTTTCCTTGTATTACACCTTGCTTAAAATAGGTAAACAACAAAAACAAACAAAAAACAAAAACAAATCCTCATTTTCCCCCTGGTATTAGGGATTGAAGCCAGGAGCGTTTTACCTCTGAGCTATACTCCCAGCTCTTTTTTATGTTTTATTTTTAAACAGGATCTTACTAGGTTGCTGAGGGTCTTGCCAAGTTGCTGAGGCTGGCCTTGAATCTGTGATGCTCCTGTTTCAGCCTCCCAAGTACTGGAAATGCAGGCATGTACCATCACACTTGGCACAAATCCTCATTGTCCTCCCTGTCTACTGGTATTAGGATTCCTAGACTATCCTGAACAAAGGTGATGTGAATCAATTTTTTAATAGTTTAGCTAACAACAATGCTTGTTTTGAACTCAAGACCTAGGTTTGGGCCTCAGCACTTTAACTTCTTACCCGGTATAAACTTTCTACCTTTTGATTTGTAGAGTGTGGTTTCAGATCCCTGCCCTGCCTACCACATAGGGCTATTTTGAGGATCCAATGCAATAATTCACATAAAAGTGTAAACTATAAAAGTACTCAGCTTTTGGGAGTAGAGCTTACCTTGAGCATGGTGGAAATTCACTCCATACCTTGAGATCCTGTGTGCATACATAGGCTGACCTTTTCACCCTGCACCAGATGTGGCTGGTCATGAATAACATGTTTAGTGGTGTTGGCCTCTCACTAAAGTTCTTAACCTCTGCCCCAGCGCTGCCACCTGGGGAAGGAGTAGGGGCCAAAACTTGTTTGCTTTGGTGATAGCCCCAAATTATGACCTTAGCAGGTTATCTTTCACCCCTGGGATAGTTAGAGGGTGGAATACAATAGATAGTCTACAGAAGCACCACTGCTCTCACATCTAGGCCTTCTTAATTGCTTTCAAATTTTTTCATTTACTCATCCACATTTAGTGGGTGTAAAGAATATAAAAATGTTTACAAGCCATAAAATGATATACATAAAATATTTGCCATCATTGTCGTCAAGATCATAAGTAAAGTAGGGATTTGAAACAGCCTCATGAAACCATTCCCAGCATTATTACAGAGTAATTCACCTTTGTTTTAACAAAAGGAGATGAAGTATCTGATTTGGCCCTGGTTGGGTATTGGTGTGAGCACAGAGGATCTGGTTTGCTTTCTGACAGAAAGCCAGATCCTGCTTTATCAGTCCTCTCCTGGGGGGGGCCCATTCCAAGTTAGGACAGGTATGTATGTATCCATTGGTATGTCACCGTCATGAGCAGTAAGAAATTGATTATGTTATCAAGATCTGGAAAGTCACTATGTGAATTATATTCATTGTTAATAAAAATGTACCCTTGGTGCCGAATAGTTTTTGAAAGGCAAATTGTATAAGAATACAGGATATATTCTGGGGGTGTGGGTAGTAATGACATTGGCCTGACCTCTTGAGAGCTAGGAACTTGGAGGAATGGAGGTCTATAGGTTTATGATTCCTTTTTCAAAATGAGGTGTGTTTCAGGACTCAGACTCCTGATGCCCTTTGATTATAAAACAGCCCCAGTAAGATCTGGAGCAGAACTCTGTAATCAAGTGCGTTAATTGATATGTGCATCAAAACTAATGACGTTGTGGTTTTACCAGGCTATAAATGCCCATCGGTTCTCATTAGGATTTACTACCAGATAAGTTCAGTATATATTTTGCTAACAAATACATTATGCAAAACTTTTGGTTCTTGGAGCCTTTTGAAATTTTAAATACGCATAGGGATTGTTGATCTGCCCAACTGTGTTCAGATGTTAGCTCTGTACAGGATTATTTTCTATGGGTGTAAAGCAACAGTTAGCAAATTCTTATGAGACGGAAAATTAGTAGCACCACATCTGAGGCCACGCTGCCTGGCTTCAAATCCTAGCCGTGCCAAGTGAATTTGAGCGACTTCTTTATTTTTATTTATTTTTAATTAACCTTTTTTTTTTTTCAGTACTGGAAACTGAATCCAGGGGCATTCTACCTCCAAGCTACACCTCCAGCCCAATTTTTTATTCTTTATTTTGAAATAGGGTCTCACTAAGTTGCAGAGGGCCTCTCTAAGTAGCTGAGGCTGGCCATGAACTTTCAATCCTCCTGTCTCAGCCTCCCAAGTACTGCCACCACGCCTGGCTAAGCAACTTCTTTATCCTCCCAGGTCTTGGTTCTTCATATTTAGAGGTGCAATAGTTTTAAAACCAAGATTTAATAAGATAGGCCCATGAGGCACAAGGCAGGCATTGTATTTGGCTTTCAATAAATATGCTTGTTTCCCCATCTATAGACTGGAGATAATGACAGTTCCTGTCACAAAGGTGTTTTATAAGACTTAAGTAAGTGGATGTAATATGCTTAGACACCCACCTTATGGTAGATTCAGTACATGTTAGCCAATGTTATTATCATTATAAGTATTACTAGAAATCTATAAAAAAGTCAGTAGAGTTGTTTATAGGAAGAAAGGGCCAATCAACATGTGCCAAGTGATTGAGTGGCACAATCATTGGATGATGGACGGCACTGTGATGATTCATAATTAAAAATTCCCAAGCTGCATTCCACCCCAGGCTTCCCAAGTGTGTTTGTTTGTGTCTCTCCACCCCCTGCTCCCCGCCTCTGCCCCTCCAAGCCCCAGCATAGTGATCTCCCTTCATTTGCATTCTGTTGAGATTGCTCTGTGCTTGAGGAACTTGGCACTTACCCTCCTCACCACAACTGTGCAGGTGTGTAAGGCTGCCTGGGACACTGTCCCAGATGCTGACAAACTCTTGGCAATAGCATAGAAAGGAAAAAGGAAATTTTGGCTGACATCTCCAGGTCTGACTCCTTAAGCATCTGGAGAGCTCAGTGTTATCTTTAAAGCTTTAAGATTAACAACGAGGCTGCCTTTGGGAGGTGGGTGGGGGTGGGTGGGGGGGTGTGCTTTAATAGATATATCACTTGGATTCTCCTTTTTCAGTCATCTCTTGTGATTGCTCAGTTAAGGATAAAATGGTTTAGTCCTAAGTCTGCAAAGACTTTGGGTTGGGGGGGGGGGTAACTGGGGATTGAACCCAGAGGCAGTCTATCTCTGAGTTACATCCCCAGTCCTATTTTATTTTTTATTTTGAAGTTGCTGAGGCTGGCCTCGAACCTGTGATCCTCCTGTCTCAAAGTCCCATATTACAGGTGTGCACTAGCATGCCTAGCTTGCAAAAACTTTTTTTTTTTTAAAGGTACTGTGGATTGAACTCGGGCATTCTACTTCTGAGCTATACCCCCAGCCCTGTTTTTTATTCTTTATTTTGAAATAGGGTCCCACTAAGTTGCGTAGGGCCTCTCTAAGTAGCTGAGGCTGGCCTTGAACCCTTGATCCTCCCATCTCAGCCTCCCAAGTACTGGGATTACAAGTGTGTGCCACCACGCCCAGGTTTGCAAAGACATTTTAACTATGGGCAGTATGCGAAGGGTAGGTGTGAGCTAGGCAGGGACCCGTGGGAGAATGTGTGTGCTGTGTGCTGTGGCTTGGCCTCATATCTTGGCAAGACTGCTGTGTTTCCTGGCACGTAAGAACTGGATCTTCTCTTAGGGGCCACACATATTTGGCAAGTCCCACCCAGTATGTAACTCTCCCAAGGGGATGCTTGAGTAATGAAGGTGATAGATAATATTGGGTAGGTACTGGCTGCACGGGAACATGAGAGAACATGGAAAGAATCCTTCTTAAAGAGCTTTATTGCATTCGATTTTAGTGTCTGTAAACAATTACAGCATTCAGAGAGTGCAGGATTTAAATGAGAAACACAACTTTGTCACATTATACCAGTCGGATAAAATGGCATGGGCTCCGGAAATCTATAATTAAATGTATTTTTGAAAATGAAAAATCTAGTGTAACATCTGGTTTATTTCACTACAGAAGTGCCTGGGTAATGCTTATATAAGCGAGACCGACTTTGGCCAATATTTGGGTTTTTCTCTGCAAAATGATTGTATTTTAGTTAAAAAATTTTTTTCTACTTGATTCTATTTGTGTACCTAGTATATTATTCATACACATATAGAAAATGGCGTCTTATGTAGGAAATCTAATGTTTGCTTATTTTCTTTTTGTTGCAGCGGATATTCAACTCCTTTGTGTACACTGAGAAAATCTCAAATGGAGAAAGCGAAGTACAGCAGGTGAGGCGTTAGTGAGCACCTGACATTCCTGGACTCTGTCTGGCTTTTGCCTGTGGCTTCATTGCACGCCATCTCCACTAGAGCTTTCCTGTATATCCTTTCATACGCATTTTACACACAACGGTGACAACCTCGCATGTCAGGTTCTGGGAAGCAGTTGAAATAATGGTTAGATGGTTGATTTTTTTTTTTTGGCGGTTTGTGTTACATCTTGGAAGTATTTAATCCCTTTTGTTTTTAACATCCCTAAACTCCTCAAATTTACAAATAGTGAAAATTATTTTGTCTAATGCAGAGAATAAGTGCCAGGCTTTGAAGTCAAGATAAACTACATCAAATTCTGCTTTTCCTCTTTACCCCCTGCAGCCCTGGTAAACGGTTTATCTCTTTGGAGCTGTAGTTTTCCAACCTTAAATAAGGGGATCATAACATCTGCCTTAGGAGGTGATGAGAATGAAATGATGTCAGATTAACTGAGAATAAGATGAGCTCATGTGGGTGGAAGGTTCTGGCACAGAAGCAGCTCGCTGGATGTTGGCATTTTTTTTTTTTTTTCCTTTTCTCTTTTCTTATATTTTCCTTTTGCTTCTTCTCTTCTTTCAATGCTCTGTTCAGGAAGGTTTGAGGCCAGAATCTGTTTACTTTATTTATAGCTGGCTTCAAATGAACTGCCTCCTAAATTAAAACACCGTGTTGGTGAACATGATCATAAATAATTAATCGGTGCTTGAAAAGAGTGGTAAAAAGGAGTCGGTTTTAATTTCAGCTAATCTACCAACTTCATTACAGTATGTGACTATCAACTGGTAATTTGAAGCTAGGCTTGAAACTTCAGTTAAAAAAAAAAAAAAAAACAGAACCAACCTAAAAAACCAGAGTGTGTAGCAAAGTGCTTTCACAAAAGATAACCATGGAAAAATGCATACTTAAACTGTCTAAGTTCCTACCATTATTTTATTCCTGGAGAACAGATTGACCTGGTCTCAACTTCAAAAGTGCAACGAGACCAGAAGAAAAAGCTTACAAGTGTCATGAGAGTGAAGTTATTTATAGGATAGTTATTTATTTATAATAAGTGACTGTGGTTTAATGTTGAGGTTTAGCATTTCCTGTTTATAGACATTGGCATTTTTATGGTGTTCTGCATGTTAAATTTAAAGTAGCCACACATATACTCTTTTTCTTAGCTTTAGACATTTTCAAAAACGAATGAGCTGAAATTGTAATGGATATGATATAATTATCTTTATAATTCCTGCCTTGTTTTTTCCAACAAGCTATAAAGTACTTTAGAATCATTAAATCTAAAAGAGGTTTTTAAAAGGAGAAGATTGCTATACAAAGCATGTTTGAGGAAACTTTTCAAGAGACCAAAGGCCATTTGATAACATTTTAAAGAAACTGATCCAGGGATATCAGTTTTGCCTCTTTCCTTGAAGTAACAGATACAAGTTCTTACCTTGGCTGAAAGCTGCTCTGTTTTCTTGGACTGATGTCATTGCTTTAGTTATCTAGCTATGAACACGTTTTGGAAATCTTCAGCAGTAATTGTTGAAATTAAAGCAGTTGGATAGCACTTATAGAACACTGGGCAAGGATGTTATCACATTGATTTTTGCCGAATAACCTGGAAAGAAAGAGATCATCCTATTACAGATGAGGAAGCTGAGGCCTCAAGAGATAAAATAAGTTACCTGCAGTCTCATGACAGTTAAGTAGGAGAGCTAGTTTTCAAAATCAGTTTGACACAAATGCACCCTGTCTGTATTTTTAATTTGATGGTTTATTTTAAAAATGTATGTTTGTATTCAAAACTGGAGTCTCTGCTAAATTTTGTCTGTATCTGAGTAATTCAAATGAAGGAGAATTACCACAAAGTTTATTCTGTGTGTCTTCTCACTGATTCTTTAAACAGTCCTTTTTTAAACTGAGCCAGAATATACTTTTTACTTCTTCACAAACTCTCCAGTAAACCCACAAGAAGAGCTTTGAACAAGTGAATCTTGTGTGCTTTTGTTTTGATTTTGTTTTTTTGTTTTGTTTTGTAGTACTGGAGATTGAACCTAGCGATATTCTACCTCTGAGCTACACCCCCAGCCCTATTTTTTATTTTGAAACAGGGTCTCACCAAGTTGCTGAGGGCCTTGCTAAATTGCTGAGGCTAGCCTCAAACCTGTGATCCTCCTGTCTCAGCCTTCCAAGTACTGGGATTACGGGCGTGTGCCACCACACCTGGCTTGTGTCCCTTTTCCTATTTATTTTTCCATGTTTACTGAAAAATTTGTTCTCGCTCCATTATGACGCTTATCCTGTGGATATTTTTGACATTTTATTATTGAGTTATTTTAGAAATGCTCTCCATGCTCTAGATCAGTGATATTTAAAGGGAACTTTCTGTGATAATAAAGACGCCTGGCATCGCTGCTATCTAGTAGCTGAACCAGCCACCAGCTATGTTGACTACTGATCATCTGAAATGTGTCTAGAGCTACAAGTAATTAAACTTTATGTATATATTTATTTATTTATTGTGTGTGGTACTGGGGATTGAACCCAGGGTCATTCTATCTTTGAGCTACACCCCGAACCCCATTTCATTTTTTATTTTGAAACAGGATCTCACTAAATTGCTAGGGCCTCGCTAAATTGTTGCGACTATCCTTAAACCTGGGATTATAGGTATGTGGCACCACATCCAGGAAAAAGCAGACTTTTTTTTTTTTTTTTTTTTGGTGGAAATACTAGAGATTAAACTCGGGACTTTTCGCATGTTCTACTCAGTGATAAAGCCTAAACTTTAGATTTTACTTGACTTTAATTAAAATAACCACATGTGACAGGTTATTACCATATTAGATTGCCTTGCAACTATCTGTTTGATAACTATGTTCTCCCAGTTTTCGACTTATCCTTTCATTTTAACAGGTCTTTCAAAGAATTGAAATTTTAGTTTTGAGTCAGTTTTTAAAATCAGTCTTTCTAAATTTTTAGTCTCTGCTTCTTATGTTCTGTTAAAGAAATTCATTTCTATTCTCAAAGATGTAAAGGTGTGTTCTTCTATATTATTTGTTAAAACTTTCACCTCTGTCATTGAAGACTTATTATCTAGAATTGATGGTGTGAAGTAGGTATTCTCTTTCATTTTTCTGTATGTATTTCCAAACATTCCATCACTGTCTATTAAACGATCCATTATTCCTTCATTTGTTTTCAGTGTCTTTGCAGTTGTTAATTGAGTTTCCAGGTATGTGCAGGTTGTATTTGATTCCATTACTCTATCTACCTATCATTGTGCCAATGCCACACTGTCTTACTAGCTATACTTTTATAACAAGATTTAATATTTGGTAGAGTAACACCACTCCTTCCACTTGTATTTCTTGATTTCTCATGCTGGCCAAGACAGAGATCTGATTCCTATCCCTGGTGCCCTGTGCTATCACCAAAGTACAAACTCAAGATCTCCCAACTCGAACTCTTACTCTTAGGCTCTGAAATCAGGGTTTGGTGCTGGCTTTCTACCCAGAGTTTCTGCCTTCATTTGGTAGAGCACCCAGTGCCCTTCACAGTGATTTTCCTCCCATTCATACTACTATCCTCTTAACAATTATATAAGAACAATTAAAACTACTTGTAGGATATATTTCATATGCCAAAAAAATAGGTTAGTCATTCAAAACAGATGATTGACTTTTAGCTTGTGCTCTCAGTTTTAGCTCACTTTCTTTAGGTGAGGGGGAATTACTCTTTAGTCTGGTTTTTTTTTTTTTTTTTTAATATTGTGTACTATCTAAAGTTTTCACATGTTTTCTATTTATCAGTTCTTCTCCATATTACTATCATCTCTTGCAGTGTTAGGAATTGAACTCAGGGCCTTGCCCATGCTAGCTTTACCACTGAGCAACACCCCCAGCCCACTCTATCCATCATTTCTTCTTTTAGATCAATAAAAACTAGAGCCCCACAGATCCTTCCTCAATCCCCTTTACTAATCAAATCTTGTTGAACATTGGGTCTTACTTGTGCATATTATATAACTTGGCAGGAAATCTACTGTATTGTTAATATCTCTGGTTAAAGAGCAAAGCAATTAACACTAATAAAAAACATTTTGTGATTCCCAACACTTACCACAAAACTCTCTATGATATATACATTTCCCTGCTTTTACCCATTGTTTCTTTTAAGTTAACCCTCAGAATATGGGTCTAAATTGCTCAACAATGTGTTTTAAATCTTTGAATAGTTCAGTATATGTAGTTTTGCTGCCAAAGAAACTATGGCAATAGCTTCAGAAAAATAAAAAGCCCATTACACACATTCTTGGGTGGACACACCTCCCATACACTCCAGTTTCAAATGCTTCAAATATTAAGTTGTGTGTGCATGTAAATGTATTATGTGAAATCTAATCTGCATCAAAAATATGTTTTGTACAAGTGGCCTAGAAAGTAGCAAAATATGTTCCCTGAAACATAAAGCAGCAAGGAAGAAACACAAGGAGACAGAGCTTCTTCGGGTGGTTGCCTGGATCACTAAAGGAGTCAAAGCCATCTTGGACTTATTTCAAGAGTTCATACTCTAGTAATTATTTATATTAGTAATTGAGTCAATGAAATGGCAAGTATATTTTTATAGTTTCAGAAACTATGAATGGTTTGGGAGGACTTCAGCTTCAGTTTTTGTTGTTGTTGTTGTGGGTTTTTTTTGTTTTTTTTTTTATGTCATACTGGGAATTGAACCCAGGGACACTCTACCAGCAAGCTACACCCCCCCAGCCCTTTTCTCTTTTGTTTTGATACAGGGTCTTGCTAGGTTGCTGAGAGTCTCACTAAGTTGCTAAGGCTGGTCTTGAACCTGTGATCCTCTTGTCTCAGCCTCCCCAGAACTAGGATTACAGGCATGCACCACCACACCTAGCTCAATATTTTTTTGAAATAATCAAATGTGGTACAAGAACGAGGAGATGGACCTGGCATTTGGTCAAGGGTATTCCTCTAGCAGTCCCTCCATCCGTCTTATACAGTTTCAATTTTAGCTCTTCTGCATCATGTCCATCAACACGTAAACCTCTACTCAGTCCTATCTTAAGTGCAAGGAATACCTTTTCTTGACCCCACTTTTCTCTTTCTTTTCCCTTTGAAACACAGCCCAGCAAGAGTGCCGTCCATGCTCATTAGATCCAGGTTCCCCATTTTTCTTCAGCCTACTCTGGTGAGGCTTCTGGCCCAATCAGTCCCATAAAACTGCTATCTTCCAGGCTACCAATGACCTGATTCCAGGATCCTGGCTTCCTTCACTCACATTAGCATTGAGCATTAGATCGTCCCTTCTTTGGCTTGCCACTACATGCCCTCTCCAGGAGCCCCACTAGCCTCCCTTATTGGCACATGGCTGCCTTGGAATCTGTGCCCACGTGCTCTTCTGATTTATGTCCCCACCGGCCCTCACCCCCTTCAAGTCTCAGGTGTCACCTTCTCCAGCAGGGAGTTACGATATGAAAGCTTCAGGCCACCCTGCTCCCCCGACTCTTGATTTTCCTTTACTCTGTTCTGCATCTTCTTTTTTTCCATATCACTTATCACCTTCCGGTTACAGGGTATTGACTTTATAAAGCTAGTTTGGAAGTAATCCTTCCTCCTTTACTTTCTGAAGAAATGTAAGATTGGTGTCATTTCTTCCTTTGATGTTTGATAGAATTCACCAGAGCACCATCTGGACCTGGAGTTTTCTTGGTAGGAAAGTTTTTCATTGTTTAGTTCCTTTCACAGATAAAGATAGGGTTTTTGCTTGTGTTGTTGGTAGTGGTTCTGGTTTTTATTTTTTTTTAAGTTTTTTTTTGTTTCATCTTGTGTCTATTAAGTTATTTTCCTCTCCCAAGAAATTTGTCCTTTTCATCTAAGTTGTCATTTATTGACATAAATGTGTTTATAACATTTTTATTATGTTTTAATATCTATGGGACAAGAGGGAAAATAATAATAAAATGAAATCCATAAAATATGCTGACTTATTCCTTGAAAAAATTGACTAAAATAGATAAACTTTTAGCTAGGAAGAGAGAAAATGAGAAAGAATAAGGGAAAATACATTTAGTATTGACTCATCTTTCAAAAAATGAGCCGGCTTCCTTAATTTTCTCTTGTGTGTGTGTGTGTGTGTGTGTGTGTGTGTGTGTGTGTGTGTGTGTGTTTGTTTTGGTTTTTTTTGCTTATGTTGTTTATTATTTCTTGCACTTTAGATCAACTCTACTCTTTTTCTAATTTCTTAAGTTGGAACATTAGGTTGTTGAGTTTCATACCTTTTTTTAAAAAACAGAAGCAATTAAAGGTACAAATATTCTTTGCTTTAGCTATAGTCCACAAAGTTTGATATATTTTCATTCTCATTCATTTTTAAATATTTCTTACTTCTGGGTTTATTTTTTCCTCTGACACGCAGATCTCTTTGAATTGACCTTTGTTCAATTAACAAAACATTTGGGGCCTTTTAGAGATCTCACTGATTTCTAACTTAATTCCTTTGTGGTCAGAGAATATCTTCTGTATGATTTCAGTCCCTTTTAATTTATTGAGATTTGGATTTTATGGCCCCATATATAATCTGTCTTGGTGGATATCCAAGTGAACTTGAAAAGAATATATTCTGCAATTGTTGGTGTTCTTTATAAATGTATGTGAGGTTAAGGTTTTTGGTGGTGGTGGTAAAATTTGTTTATGCCAATTTTTATTTTGTCTAATGCTATCATTTGCTGAGAAGGGTGTTAAAATCTTCAACAATAATGATGGGGGTATAGCTTGGAAGTAGGATGCTCCTGGATTCAATCCTCAGTATTGAAAAAAAAAGTTATAGAAAGACCATAGGAAGGGCTAACGGTGACTTTAAAATAGAAACCATATAAACTGGGGAATTTAAAACTGAACTCAAGATTTATATTAGCCTTTCATTTCTGTTATTTCTGTATTTCTACTCCCAGAAACTCTCCATGACAGGAGAGTTTGGCTATGTTATGGAATTGTGGATGGGGCCATGAGAAGAAAAAGGATAAGAAGAGGAGGTTGAGAAGAGCTGAGTTTCAGGCATACTTGTCTTTAAATATTTATGTTGAGTAAATATTTGTTGAAAAGTGACTAGAGATACTCTTGTACCTCAATATTCACAGTTGCAGAATCTGATTTGTTTTGGGGTTGCCCTGCCAAGTGTAAGCTAGTGTGGTGGTAGCCCGAGGGTTCTCATTTTGTTTACAATTCCCCAGTGAACTATGTTCAAGGCTCAGACTTGTCCAGACTGGAGCCATCCTGGAGGTGGGGTGGATGGATTCCATTCTTTCTTTGCTCCCAGCCTTGCCCCATCCGTCCCCAGGAGATTTGTTCAAGCTGGGTCCTGGTTTACTTCAGCCCCTTCCCCGATCCATATTTGGCTTCTGTGTTTACCGTTAGCATTTACTAAATGTTTGTTGAATGAGTGAATGAAAGACACTAAATCTGTAGGACGGTGAAGGAAAGGTTGAGAGGTACTGAAGCTGCCCATATGGGGAATTTATAATGAATCAACTAAGTACCAGAGCAAACACCAGTAAGTTTGCCTGGTTAGTGTTTAGTTTTCTTTGATTGGAAAACAATCTAGGTCTGTTAGCTCTTACTATTCTTGGTCTGGCCTTCTAGAATATAAGCTCTATGAGGATGAAGTTTGTTTCATTCTTTGATATACCCTCAGCACTGTTAAAGACATCTCCAAATAGTATGTGGTAGGTGCTCAGTAAATATTTGCTGTATGAATTAATAACCCTCAAAAACAATTGTATATGGTTTATTGAAAAGGAAAAGTATGCATAAAGAAATTTTGTGTCCAAGGCAACCCAGGTAGATTAGCAAACTTGATGTTGAGTTCAAGTGTATTTAGAGTCAATGCTCTACTACAGTTTCAAATTTTTGTTTCCTAAGATCTGGGGGAGGTCCTGCAGGTGCTATGAGAGAACATAAAGGGCCAAGTTCTGTTCTCCTCACTCCTTCCTCCAGCAATTCACATGACTTGTTGCATATATTGGGGTTTAGTATGAGGTTTTATTTATTTGTTTTTTGTGGTAGTGGGGATTAAACCTAGAGGCATTCTACCTCCAAGCTATACTGCCAGCCCTTTTTTTATTTTTTGTTTCTGAAACCGAGTCTCGCTAGGTTGCTGAGGGTCTTGTTAACTTGCTGAGACTGGTCTTGAACTTTCAATCCTCCTGCTCAGCCTCCCAAGTACTGAGATTACAGGTGTGTGACATCATGCCCAGCAAGAGGTTTTTGTTGTTGTTGTTTGTTTGTTTTTAATGGTCTATCACTTAAAAAAGGAGAGCCAGGTGTGGTGGCACATGCCTGTAATTCCAGTTCTTGGGAAGCTGAGACTGGAGGATTATAAGTTGGAAACCAACTAATCTTAGCATCCTAGTGAGAACCTATTTCAAGATAAAAAAAATAAAAAATAAAAAGAGGCTGAGGGTGTAGCTCTGAGGTAGAACACTCCTGGGGTCAATCTCTAGTACCACAAAAAGCAAAAAAAAAAAAAAAAAAAAAAAAAAAAAAAAAAAAAAAAAAATAATTATTAAAACAAAACCTCCCCCCCCCCAAAAAAAAAAAAAAAATAAAAAATTTTAAATTTTTTTTTTTTTTTTTTTTTTTTTTTTTTTTTTTTTTTTTTTTTTTTTTTTTTTGCGGTACTGGGGATTGAACTCAGGGGCATTCTACCTCCGAGCTATGTCCCCAGCCCTATTGTTTTATTCTTTATTTTGAAACTGAGTCTCACTAAGTTTCGGAGTGCCTCACTAGGTAGCTGAGGCTGGCCGCGAACCCGGATCCTCCGGTCTCAGCCTCCCGAATGCTGGGATTACAAGCGTGCGCCACCACGCCCGGCTCTTTAATTTTTTTAAATGATGTAAAAATTTTGTGATCAGGAAATATTCCATAAAGTTTGGAAAAGGTAAGAAAATATTAAGTAAATATTTTTATTGCAGAGAGAACATTTGCGGTATTTGTTACCTCCTCTAAAACAAAAATTAGTTTTCTTTTTCTGGAAGTCAAACCTCTGAGTATAGTGATTGTGTACGGATAATTCACTGTGTAGTGCTTTATAGATATCAGTAAATGGATGGATAAGCGGAACTGTGATCTTTCTGAGGATGCAGATTCTGAGCATACCTCTGGTAAGTGGCAGGCAGGTGATGAAGTCAGCAGACATTTGTTGGGGACTTATTATACACTCAACAGTGTAGGAAGAGAAACAAAGAGCTTATCCCAATGACCTTGTTAAATCACAGGAGACATTTGTTCATGCATTTGATGTATCTCGCTAATCTCTTGAAGACGATGCCCCAAAGGACAGAAATACCCTCTCTGGGAAATCTTTCTTGATTATATACATGAGAGACAGGATGGCAGTCT
Organism: Graphiurus murinus; assembly: GCA_004027655.1. Lineage (NCBI taxonomy): Eukaryota > Metazoa > Chordata > Mammalia > Rodentia > Gliridae > Graphiurus > Graphiurus murinus. Next base: position 19,262 of record PVLC010013520.1, on the reverse strand, counting down.
AAATAGACTGCATTTTATCTAGTATGGTAGTACTTCCAATTAGGTTTAAATTATATATGTTTTCCTAGAATCCTAATAAATGTGAATGGATGCAGAAATTAGTATCTAAGTAAATAGGGGGGCATGTCAGAAAAGATTATTTATTTGGCATGTCACTTTTGTGTTCATTTAACAAATACTACTTTTTTTTTTTTTTTTTTACCACAGCCTTGTGATATAAATCCAGTTCTTCTCCCTGTTTTAGGGTTGAGGAAATCAAGACTCAGAAACATGAAGTAATTTCCCCAAATCATACTTGAATTAGGTGATAGGATCAAGACTTTAGCCAAAGTGGTCTACCTCTAAAACCCACATTCCTCCTAGTCTGCTGAAGCCATGTGCTGCATTGTTTTGCAAACTTTCCCCATTGCAAGTTCTTCTATATGTTTTTAATTTTTAAAAGAATGCTGGTTTATTCTCTCCTGAGAGTCTTACACATCAACTCATGTAAGATAAATAATATGTCTAAACATCGTAAGTATGACAATGAAAACTCAGCTGCTAAATGAGCAGGACTCTGTCTTTGACCATTTCATTCTTTCCCCAAGAAGCCAGCTAAGAGTACTCCAAGAGTTCTTAATTATTGCCAAAATTTCACATGGGGAAAGAAATGTGGGAATCCTGAGCAGTATCTAAAGCCTGCTACGGACTCCAAGGAAACTGTGCTGACAAAAGGTTTGCCAAACACAGTTCCGCACTAAGAATGCCAAATTGCTCTGAATTTCCCCTGCGTGCCAGAAAGCAGGCACACTAGGTTATACTTTAATCCTACCTACCCGCCCAACAGCTGCAGTTTCTCACTCACCCAATTAGCCCAAAGTTCTTATTAGAGGGTACTTACTTAAAAACAAAACAAAACCCCCATAGCCCAATAGAAATTCCACAATGACGGAAATTATAACCAACTGTCTTAAGGTTATATTAATAATGGGATAATGATGGATGGCCAGGAAAGACAGAAGGGTCATGGAGGACTTTGCTCAATTTTATATCTTGTTTAGGTTTCTGCAGGATGACCCATTAGTAACATGAAGGCTTCCCCGGAAGGCTCCAGCGTGTCCTCATGATTTATGAGAGCTGGGAGGCTGATGGTGAATAGTGTGGAAGGCCTGGTCACCAGCTACCCCTCTCACTATTTAAGAATGATAGTATGGAATTTGAAGTATTTAGCGATTTCATTATGTTTTAAGGAAGATATATATAAAACATCTATGTCTTGAATCCTTGTATATATTCAGAAGTTACAGTATGTATGTATGTATGCATGCACGAAAGCTTAAATTCCCTTACTAAATATAGACCAGCTGACTTCAGAAGTACATGTTGTACATTAGCCAATGTATGTGTCTGGTGTTGAGATAAGCTGAGATAATCCTGTTTATACACATTCATAGGCACAGTCACACACTCATTTTATATACCACACTGTCCTTAGACGAAGAAAAGAAGTGGGTATCTATTGTTCGCTTATATGAATTGTATTCTGCACATATACTGCTTTTTGGTTGGGGGTTTCTGGGGATTGAATCTAAGGCCTCACAAATGTTAGCATGTGCTTTACCACCTCCTAGCTCTGATGTAAGTACACCTTCACCTTGACCCACTATAGAAATGACCTTTTTTATATATATATAATAAACACTCCCACCACAAACTATTATTTAAGGCTTGAAAAATTCTAGTTATAGATTTTGTGTGTGGTGTTATTGTTTTGGCAGAAACCCAAACAAGTCTACTTCCTTGTCCCCTTGATTCCCACGTTTTGTATTCTCACTGCTTGTGGAGGGACTGGTACTGTTTCTCCAGTGGTACAGGGAGCAGGTATTGTGGGCTGGCACAGCTGGAGGGCATAGGTTGCAGCAGGAGAGAGGTGGGTGGGGCCCTCAGGCAGGGCTGGAAGAGGCATGTAGACTCCTACTTTGATGTGTACCTCTTCTTGCTCCAGCTGGCACTTTAGCTTTTCACAGAACTCTGCAACCCACATCATGTGTGCAGATGCTTTCTTCCATCAAAGCATATCCTTGATAAAAATAAAATAAAATAATAGGGCCTATAGCCGGGCGCAGTTGTGCATATCTGTCATCTCAGTCCTTGGAAGGGTGAGTCCAGAGGATCACAGGTTCGAGGCTAGTGCATGGTAACTTAGGGAGACCTGTCTCAAATAACAACAATAATAATGAAAAGGGCTGGGGATGTAGCTCAGAGGTGGAACACTCCTAGGTTCAATCCCCATTACCACCAAAAAATAAAACTTAAAAAGGCCTGCGTTTTTTATTCACTCATAGTTTCACTTAACTAAAAGGGAATAATAGATTGAGTCTAAGTCCTCATTCTGAAGTCAAGAAAGACTTTACCATGAGAAATGAATATTCCACTAAAAAATGGAAACAAGCCCGCTTTACACACAATTCTAATATCTTAGAGTTGAATAATATTAGGAAATACAGATGACTTCTCCAGCCCTCCCCCCACCCTTCACTCTTAATTCCATCCTCCACCCAAAACTGCTGCTCCTTCTAGAAAAATAAAATAACCTCAAGTCATCCGTGCCGGCAGAATGTATAAACAGAAACTGAGCTCCAAACATATTATAAAACCTGGTGAGCAATTTAAGAACAAGAACCATTGCATCTCTAATATATTCCTTGGTGCAATAGGAAATACTTTGGTAATGATGTGAAGGAATTAATTGCTGCTAATATCAGGAACCCCTGAGTTGGCTAAATGCTTTGAAACTCTGGACCCATGAAATAACATGTGGTATGATAAAATTGGAAAGTTACCAAGAACTACAGCTTTATTTTTATATTAGAAGGCTGGGCAGGTAGGGATCATGTTGAAATAGCTGTTCGTGGACATTCATTCTGGGTGTTACTTAAGCAGCCTGTAGTCCTTTTATATGCTGCAAAGTGTATGTTGGTTCTTCTGCAAAGTCATTAGGAAGTGTCACTGTCACATCTGCTGACACCCATGCCAAGCCCGCCACGCACCAGCCTCTAGAGGAAGGCCCGAGCAGCAAATCCCTGGAAAGGAGCCACTGATAGACAGCAGACCCGCTCTGGTTTTGCCATTTGCAATCCGCCCTGTCATCAGTTAGGGGATGAGAAGACCTTCCTAAATCCAACTGTGAGTTAGAGAGTGATATTAGATGCAGTTGGCAAGGGAACACAGAATAGTTCAGAGAAGGATAGAATAAAATTGTTGTAGTTCAGACAAATATCCTCATTCCTCGGGTTTGGAACCCACATGGGAAACATTTGTTGTTGTTTCTAGCAAGTCTTAATAACAGGCATTGCATTTCCTGCTGGCATCCAGTGTTTGCACCTCACCTAAGTGGTGTGTGGAGGTGTTGTGTGCTTTAAGAGTTTTTTATATATAGCCGGACATGGTGGTGCAATTACTATAATCTCAGTACTTGGAAAGCTGAGACAGGAAGATTACAGATTCGAGAGCTAACGTCAGCAACTTAGCAAGACTTTGTTTCAAGATAAAAAGGGCTGGAGTTATAACTCAGAAGTAAATCACTGTCCACAGTTTACTGTCTGCATTGTAAAGGCCCTTACATTTCCAGAGCTGTTTGCCCCTGCTCAAGTATCTTGAACTAGAAAGGCCTTTTCTCTATTGAGTGGTATAAGCACATTACCAGCTGGCTTCATTATTCAAAGGTAGGACCAAGAGGGAGAGTACTCCTACCCCTCAAGGTGGCCACAACATACTCCAGACTATGGTAACATAGATAGTCAAGGCCAGTCTTCAATAGTCAAAGAAATCAAATGCTCCTACGAGTTTCATTTGTATTATTTTTCTTTCCTCAGTTTTAAGGGGAATGCACATTGTGGGAATTTATTACTCCAAACATGGAAATGCCCCGTGCATTTAGCTCTGTCTTGCACTCACTTATATTTTTGTGATGGGGAACGAGGGGAGACCATATACTTAGTGGTATTGAGCTCTGCTCTCATTTGAGCTGTGTATCAATGATGTTCTGAAATGGCTCAATGTCATACTCCATTGGAAAGGTTAAGGCAACTTAACATCATTAAAAAAAATGGGGAACTATAAACTAGATTTTTTTCCCAAGAATTCCTTTCAATAGGTCAATGCAAGAGTAAGGAACTGTTTAGTAGTGGCAGATTTTTATTACTCCATTACTGAGCTGATTGACACTTGCTGGCAAATGTTTGATCAATATCCTCTCAAAGGGGTTCATGAAGAGCATTAAAATACTCCAGGTCAGGTTTTATTCATTTTTGAGCAAACATTTTTCCAAGCCCCTGCAGTGTGCCAGGCTGCAGCCCAGGTTGCAAGGTTGGCTAGTGATATAGTGCTATTTGCATTGAGTGTAGGGTAGAGAGTCCTGGCTGCAGTGAAATTTCAGCTTCCCAGAGTCCTCCCAACCTACCCATCCCCAGTTCTCCTAATGGACCCTCTTTCACTTGGAATGATTCCAATTATACTTAATGTTTATAGTTTACACACAGATATTTGTACTCTAAAGAAGAGCCTTTCACAGAATAAGGAGACTGGGTTTGCTTTTTTCTTTTCCACAATCAAGTGTGTCTTTCATAGACCACCAGACATTTCCTAGGTTTCTGAACCCTTGGTCTCCCCCCTCCCTTCTTTATCCTCTACAAATTTATCTCAAAAGCTTTGGAATAAAATGTTAGAGATTATCCTGTATGCCCTGGCTCCTGCTCTCTTCTTCCCTAATTCTCAGCCTGTCCATTCTTTCAAAGGTCATGATGAGGCTGGACATTTTTTCCTTGTGAAGGAACAGGCTGTAAACCTTCAAGGCCTGAGCTCTTACTTATTTCAAGTTTAAAGGAATTTCGGATTTAAAGGAGCTCAGCGGCTCCTATTACAGAGTGAAGTGAGGAGAAGTGGGCCAAAGCCTGCCTTTCCCATTGTTTCCTTTGTTATGATCTGGTCGTTAAGGGTAGAGTGGGGTGAACAGCAGGGCAAGAGCCCATTGAGCCCTTGAGCTGACAACCTTGGCTTTCAGAGGGTTGGGGTGTGCATTACCAATACTCTCCTGGAAAAGTGAACGCAAACTGCTACCCAAACCAAGCCCCATCAGAACCTTTCAAGCAACCCTGTGTTGTGCTGAGGGAGAGAAGCTGCTGGTCCACATTTCCCAGAGCCTGGCCTCCTTCTGGCCTCTGGCTTGTCAGCACTTGCCTTCTGCTTTTTCCATTGCACTCTGCCCAGCTCAGCTCAGCTCAGCTCAGGGGCCCCTCCTCTCCCAGGATCCGGATGTATGACCCTGGAGTCCAGACAGCCTGTGCATAAATCTTCCTGGTCCACCTGCAGGTCATCTGTCAGCAGTTGCTCTGCTTCTCCTTTGGATGAGCTATTCTCACACATCCGTCAGACAACCCTGCAGCCTCCATGGGCCACTGGAAGTCAGAACGGCCCTATTCCATCTCTAGGTCTTCACCTATCTTGTCATGTATCACTGCCCTGCTCTAGAATAGGTTCCCGCTCTACTGGGTATTTGATGAGGCTCAAAAATCATGATGAGGCCGGGCGTGGTGGCGCACGCTTGTAATCCCAGCATTCGGGAGGCTGAGACCAGAGGATCCGGGTTCGCGGCCAGCCTCAGCTACCTAGTGAGGCACTCCGTAACTTAGTGAGACTCGGTTTCAAAATAAAGAATAAAAAATAGGACTGGGGGTGTAGCTCAGAGGTAGAATGCCCCTGAGTTCAATCCCCAGTACCGCAAAAAAAAAAAAAAAAAAATCATGATGAACAGCTTTATCATGACTGTGGCTATCTGAATCCGTTTTCCGTTGCTATTACAAAATATCACAGACAAAGTAATTAATAAACAATAGAAGTTTTTTTGACTCATGGTTTCAGAGGCTAGAAAGACCAAGAGCATGTCACTGGTTTCTAGTAAGAGCCTTTGTGCTGGATAATAACATGGAAGAAGGGCAAGTGGTCACATGCAAATATGTAAGACAAAAGGAAAGATTTGGTGAATTCATCCTGTTTATCAAGAAGCCTCTCTCCCCATAATAGCATTAATTCAATTTTGAGGGCAAAGCCCTCACACACTAATCATCTCTTAAAAGTCTTTTTCTGGGTGGCTGGGGGGGTGGTACAGTGCTGGGTTTTAAACCCAAGGCCACGTGCATGCTAGGCAGGCCCCACCTCTTAATACTGTTACAATAGCAGTTCCATTTTAACACGAGTTTTGGAGGAGACATTCAAATCATAACAAAGGCCAATTGCCGTCAGGATACTTTTCTGAATGGGTTTCTCTTTTAGGCAAGTGTCGTTGCCTGAATGTTTGTCCTCCGACCCCACCCCCACTCCTACCATCTTATATGTTGATGCCCTAAACCCCAGTGTGACAATATAAGGGGCTAGGCACTTGGGGAGGTGATCAAGGCCCCATGATGAGATTAGATAAGAAGAGGCAGAGACACCAGAACCTTCTGAATAAGGAGAGGAATAGATAGACATACACAAGAGGGTAATAAGCAGGTAACCAACTGCGAGCTAAGGAGAGGGTCTCGGCAGATATTGAATCTTCTGGCAGATTGACCATGTATTTCTCAGCCTGTTGAGGTAGATTAGAAGCATATATTAGGTAGAAAAGAGGTATCGGGAAAATTTATAGAAATATAGTTTTTAGCCTTTTAAAAATCTGGAGAGTGTCGTCCACCCCTAAAAAAGAAGATTTTGGTTCAGCCCAAGAAAAACTACAGCCCAGCCCACCGCCCACCGGAGACGCACACCTGGAAAGGGGAGGAGCGAGACCTCACCTGGAGCTCAACCTATGAAAATCTTGGAAACTGAGAGTGAGGGGCTGGAAGATCCCCGCCCTCTCCTATACCCTCTGGAACCCACGTGTAGCTCGCTCTCTTGG
>PVLC010013520.1:0-12249 GCA_004027655.1 Graphiurus murinus | reverse complement strand
ACCATGACAAGCCTACAGAATTTTTTTTTTTTTTTAACATCCAGTCTATGTTATAAAAGCTGACCAAGACAGTAAGGCTTGCTCCAGGAAAGCTGACACTACCTGAGAGGCAGGTCAAGGTAGAGAACTAGATTGACTCTGAACTTTCTTATCAGCTTTAATCAGATATGAGCAGTATTCATAGGTTATCTGCCTTTTTTTTTTTTTTTTTGACTCCGAAGATGATTTTTCCAGTATAGCAAGTAATGGTATATTGTGTGAGGGCAAACGCATACAGTCATTTAAGTCTCTTCTGGGCTGGGGTTGTCACGCAGCGATGGAGCACATGCACATGTAGCCCCTGCAAAACAAGTCTCTTCTACATGCTAGGTACCATATTAAATGAAAATGCACAGTGCAGTGGTTCAAGCGTGTGGATGTGATCCAGCTATTTGGCTTCACAGCTGGGTGATCTTGGGCAAGTTATTCCACTGGAACCATCTATAAAAATATCCCAGAAAGATTCGCATGGGCTGTTGTGAGAATTAAAACACATCAGGGAAAGCTACACTTTGCACAGTAAGCAATCAATTAGTGCTATTGGTATATTATTGGTTTGTTGGAAAAAATGGATCTTCAAATGAAGGGCCAACCATCTGAAGCGGGATATGAGTAGAGCAGATGGGGAGTCCTAGAACATTCTGAAAAAAGGGGCCTGAGAAGGTTTTTAAGAGGACAGAATTGGGCTAGGACCAGAAGAAAGAACAGAACCTATGATAATTTGATCTGGAGGAAGTTCACGCATTTCTGCAACTTGGAGTTAGTAGCAGAAAAGTTGAGCTAAGGATTAGGAGAAATGGTCTCTGTTTTCTATTATACTGTGGATCCTGGCAACCTCCTGAGCCTTAATTGCAAAAATCTGGTAGGGAATACCTGCTTTACCTGGCTCCCAGGTTTATTGTAAGGCACAAGTGAGACAGTGCTTTGAAATGTGTAAAAATACTTTAAAAGTTATAGAGTTCAAAATAAGAGTAGTCACTATTAGATCCTAAAGTCTGCAAAGAGAACGATCCCAGAAGAATCCCAAGCTGTCCAAGACTGTAATTATCTACCTTACACACCACACTGTGTTGGCCATTCATCTTCATCAAGCACAGGGAATGTCCTTTGGAGTACCTAAACAATTCATTAAGTTTTCAAACAATAACAACTACAGTAATAGCAAATAATAGCAACAGTAGTAAAACAAAAGCCACTACCATTTATTTGACACTTTTAATGCATTCAAAACTGTTAAATACTTTGCAAACTCTGTCCTATTTAGTTCTCAACATCAGGAAGCAGGTCTTATTTTTCTCAGTTTAGAGGTAATTAAGTTGGGGCTTAAAGAAAAATTTGCTTGGTCTCCTATAGCTAGTAAATGATGCAGTTGGAATTAACTCATTTATTTGTCCCCAAAGCCTAAGCCCTTTGTGCCATTTTTCTGTTAATCTAAAAGAAAATATTTCCCCCCAGACCTTGTGCCAGGTTTCCTATGTGGAAATGGCCACGAGGATGTGTTAAATGAATAAAATGGTTAACGTTTGGGTACTTCCTCTCCCTTTATTTATAGCTCTACTGTTGAAAAATTTAGATCCCATAATATTTCCCAGTCACCACCACACACACTTTCTCATCTAGCATGTGAGGTATAACAATAAGAATAAATCCCTTGTACTTATGCTCAGCTTAGTCATTGTTTGATTCAAACTCATGAGAAGCCCTTTAAGGGGTATAATTCCAGTTTTATTAGTGGGGAAACCAATTCTAAGGGAAGCCAAGGAACTTGCCCCAATTCCCAGCTAATTAAATGGTAGTTTTATGTCTATAGAATATTGTGATGGTTACTAATAAATAGAATAGCAAGAACTTAGAGCATTTTTTATGTCCTGTACACAGTGTGCAACAGGAAGCAACAAGAATGTTTTCTTCTTGAAGAACCTTGGAGTGCCATGGTCTGATTCTGTTCGGAGATGTTAAATATTTGTGCTTGGCTTATATTTAAAATTATTTCAATGCTATGTACGTTTAAATTACTAAATGCTGAAACTTGCTGGAAAAACAAAAATGAAAGGTTTACTCTAGAGTAATAGGCTGGAGTTGAAGGAAAGAGGGCTCCATTATTAAATTCTTATCACGGCACAAAGGTTTTTGAATGTCAAATGTTAAACTCTTCTACATTCAATCAGAATTTTGCTATGAATCTCCAGTTCCCTAGGGTACATTTCCTGTCTGTGCCTGTCAGCTTCATTGTTGTGTATTTTAAATAAAGCTTTCCCTAACACTGAAACTCCTTCCAGCCCTTCCTTTTAGGAAGCAGACATAAATAAAGTGTGTACTGTGCCTTTGCGTTTTTGTTTCTTTTACCTTTTTCTAACCAGGTGCCCCTCCCCCAATCTTCAGAAGTGTAAAGCTAAGGTAAAAAGAGCTTTTTTAAAAAAGGGGGCTCTGGGGAAGTATGCAAATGACAGAAATGTCTATGGGAAAATTAAGGGAGAGGAAATTCAGCAAGAAAGAAATTCATTGATGTTGTGATGAAACGTTGTCACTGGAGATGATGACAAATTAGAATCCGTTCCCATGGGGACCGTGCACTACCTACTGATCATTTGACCCATGGCTGGATGTTGGCTAGCCTAAGAATTGACCCAAAAGATGACAAGATGGTTTTAGTCCCGTGGTCTCATCAGCATTCAGGATCCCCTTAGGGGATGAAGGGGAAAGGATAAAGAAGGATAAAAGATAAAAGCTGAGCTGTGGAAAGAAAAATGTTTTTAATTACACTGAGGAGGATTGTGGGTCTACCTGTAGCTTTTTGTTGAGAATGTCCTTTGTTTTCTCCTGTCTGCAGGGATCATGGCAGGATACAGACCCAGAGTCTGTCCAGCCTCCTGGAAGGTTCCACAGTGTTTAGTTGGTCCTCTTCAGCTTAACAGACACATTCAGAATTTAATCTCTCTGTGGGCTGTCTTTTCTCTCAGAGGTTCTCTTATGCTTGCTGAGCAACCTGGGTTTGGTTAGCATGCTAAAAGAGATTGCTTTTAGAGGAAGGGAAAAAGAATACTTTGCAGTGGAGCTGAAGTGAGGTTTCCATAGTCATTCACCACACACACACACACACACACACACACACACACACACACACACACACACACACACTCCCTGTCAGAGGGCAAGGGAAGCTCACCCCCAGAGGTGGAGGTCAGAGAGACAAGAGACCCTTAAGCCCTGTATGATTCAGTCTCTTCACTTGGAAAATGGAAATTCCAACTTCCACTTACTATACTATAATGTTAGTTAAGGTAAAAACTACGAGGAAAATATTGAATTCTGAATTTCACTTCCTGAAAGAAAAGGAGCAATACATTCACTCCGTTCTCTTTGCAAGCTATAGACAAACATTCAAAGACCCCTAGAGCTGGCAGTGTAGCCCAGGGATAGAGGTCTTTGCCTCACCATGGTAAATATGAGGGTGTAGATTTAATCCCAGTAGGGCAAAACTAAATAACTTCAGAATCTTGAGCCATTAAAACAATTTCAGTTAGTTTGATGTAACTTACACCACAGTTGAAGTAGTCAGGTGATACCAGCTAGACCTTGTGGGTTTTGTTTTGGGGAAAATTAATGATTTCACCTTTGGCCCTGTCCATTTTTTTATGTTGGTAATAGAACTCAGAAATTCTAAAACTTCCTCAGAGTACTTGATTTTTATAGGGATTATGAACAGTTTTGAGTAACTTTTTTTTTTTTTTTTTTTTGCGGTACTGGGGATTGAACTCAGGGGCATTCAACCTCTGAGCTATACCCCCAGCCCTATATTTTATTCTTTATTTTGAAACAGGGTCTCCCTAAGTTGCAGAGTGCCTCACTAAGTAGCTGAGGCTGGCCGCAAACCCAGATCCTCCAGTCTCAGCCTCCCAAATGCTGGGATTACAAGCGTGCACCACCACGCCTGGCTAGTAACTTCATTTTTTAAAAAAATCTAAGTCTTATAAAGTAATGCAACCCATGGCTCATCAAATCCTACCAAGAATGTTAGAGCGTTTGTTGAAGTGGAGTTGAAAAGGAATGGGGGAGAGGGTTGACCTCTGTATTCCAGAGAGAAAGTAGCATTGCATAAAAGTTGGAAGTTGGGCTCTGAAGTCAGACTACTGGGTTTGGACCCCCACTCTATAGCTTTGTGACCTTGAACAAGTTACTTAACCTTCCATGTCTGCTTCTGGGAAATGGAGGTGTGTTCATCAGAGAGGTGTGTGTGTATGTGAGAGAGACAGAGGACAACTATGTGATCCTCCTGCCTGAGTAGCTGGGATTATAGGCAGAGGCCACTGCACCTGGCTATAGGGTTCTTTGAAGGATTAAATTGGTGTATGCATGTGAGTTGCTCAGAACAGTGACTTCACACATAGCACTCAGCAAATGCTGGCAGTTGTTTTCTTTTAAAATTAGGAAATACGGAGCCGGACGTGGTGGTGCATGCTTGTAATCCCAGCATTTGGGAGGCTGAGACCGGAGGATCCGGGTTTGCAGCCAACCTCAGCTACCCAGTGAGGCCCTCTGCAACTTAGGGAGACCCTGTTTCAAAATAAAGAATAAAAAAATAGGGCTAGGGGTATAGCTCAGAGGTAGAATGCCCCTGAGTTAAATCCCCAGTATCACACACACACACAAAAAAAATTAGGAAATATAGAGTGTCCTACACGAAGGATGGGGAATTTCTGACAGAAGTGGAGAAAGCATGCATTCAAAACCTTTCGTGAAGTGTCATGAGTATCTGAACTCTGTACACAAGGTACTATCTCCATTGATAAGGTGGTAGAGTGTGTGCTTAGCATGCAGAAGGCCCTGAGTTCAAGCCCCAGCATCAGCAGGGACAAAAAGGAATGCAGCTCGAGGCCAACTCTAATCGGGAAGTCAAAGACAAGGCCCCTCCTCCCCAACGCACACACCACCAGGACCCCTCTCTCCCATCAGCCAGGGCCTCCCACCCCAAGCAACAGTCAGCTCCCAGTCAGCGCAGGGCCAAGGGCCTTCACACACTCTGCTGTCTGCCTTGCCTGTGTACGTTCACAGGAATTCCTAACCCATAAGATCTGCCATATTTCAGTATTTCAAATCTCCATTGCAACTTCTTTTAGATTTTGTTTTTCTGAGGCACCATGGCTGAGCAAGTGAACACACAGATTTTATGGACAAGACAGTTCTGAGTTTGAATAGATGAATGGCTCTTTTATTTATGTGTGTGCCTTTGGGCTAGTCATATAACTTCATTGACATAAAATGAGATTATCTACTTTAAGGTCCTTATGGCTAGTATAAAGTATATAAGCACCTCTATATGATGGCCATTATAATTTTCTGAAGAACCTTGGAAATCTATTTGTTGCTGGTTTATAGTTCACAGATACAATCTTGGTCATGTCAATGATTTAGATTTAGCACCTGTATTTGAGCAGCTTTGTTTAGCTTCAGTATGCTTACCCTAGGAAGGAATTCAACCTATCCTTGGATGTTCTAGTTATCCATTGCTGCATAAAAAGCTACCCAAAATATAGCAATACAATTCACAATAGCCAAATTATGGAACCAACCTAGGTATCCATCAATAGATGAAGATTACAGAATTATGGGATATACTCACAGTCGAATTCTACTTAGCAAGCACATTATGTTAAATGAGATTAGCCAGTCAGAGAAAGTGAAGGGTCATATGTGGAAGCTAGGGAGTAATTGGGATACAAGAGAGACTTCAGATAATGGAGGAGAAACTGCAGTGGAGCCAGGGAGGTGGTCTAGGGGAAGCTGAGGGAGGGGGAGAATCAATGAAGGAACCACTTCCATTGACTTTATGTACATATGTGAGGATACCGATGTCAATATTAATACCCTATACGAGAAAAGGGAGTAGTGAAGAGGGAGCTGGAGGAAAGCCCACTCAGTGTCCTGTGCATGTATGTCTCTATCACTGTCAGTTACATAATGATATGAGATTGTAATGCACTAATAAAAATATGAAGAATAAAAATAAACAATGATTATGCTTAAGAATTCTGTGGGTCAAGAATTTGGACCAGGTCCAGTCAGGATGGTTTATCTCTGCTCCATCTTGTCTGAAGAAACTTTAGAGGAGACTGCAGGGGCTAGAATTATCTAGAGTCTTCTCAACTCATGTCCAAAATCTGAGCTAAGGTAATTTGGAGACATGCTTACCCAGGGCTGCCGACCAAGCACACACCATGGCCTTTCCGTGTGTCTTAGACTTCTTATACAATGATAGATGGCAGCCATCATGAGGGTGGGCATTCCAAGAAAGACAAGTAGAAGCTACAGAACCTTTTATGACTTAGACTTGGAAGATACATACTGTTTCTTTCTGTCTACTCTCCTGGTAGACCAAGCCATCAAAAGCTGACTCAAGTAGTAAAAATGTAGACCCAACCTCTCAATGGGGAGGCATGGTAAGAGATTTTCAGATTTTATAAAACTGCCACACTGGAATTACGGTTCCATCTTGATAGGGCTCCTGACCTCTACCTATAGCAAAGCAGGCCAGATAGCTTCTATTGTAAGTACTGAACTCTGCCATTACATAGTGAGGGCAGCCATAACACTATGCAAAACACATGACTGTGTTCTAATAAATATTTATTTGTGAATACTGAAATTTGAATTTCATATCATTATTAGAGAGTATAAATATTCTTTGACCACAACAACAACAACAACAACAACAAAAAACAGCTTAGCTGAGATGTAGTTCTAGTGATAGAGTGTTGCCTACCACTAGCATGTGTGAGGCCTGGATCTCCAGAACCAAGTCGGGGTTGGGAGTGAAACAATACAGTTGAAAAACAAAAGAGCCATTCTTAGCTTGTAGCTTATACAGGAACAGGCAGTGGACTAGACTAGAGTATCTACCTTTTTTTTTTTTTTTTTTTTTTTTTTTTTTTTTTGCGGTACTGGGGATTGAACTCAGGGCATTCTACCTCTGAGCTATACCCCCAGCCCTAATTTTTATTCTTTATTTTGAAACCGAATCTCACTAAGTTGCGGAGTGCCTCACTAGGTAGCTGAGGCTGGCCACGAACCTGGATCCTCCAGTCTCAGCCTCCCGAATGCTGGGATTACAAGCGTGCACCACCACGCCCGGCTCGAGTATCTACCTTTTAAAAGATCCAACTTTTTTTTTCTTTTTTTGGTATTGGAAATTGAACTCAGGGCCATTCTACCTCTGAGCTATACCCCCAGTCCTTTTTTTTATTTTTTAAACAGGATCTCACTAACTCATTGAGGTTGATTGAACCTATGACTCTCCTGTTTCAGACTCCCAAATACTGGGATTACAGTTCTATGTCACCATGCCCAACTTTCTAAAGTTAGAATTTGCCAAATACAAAGATGGAACCTTTGAGTATCTCTCACTTGGAGTTAAACATTAAGAATGCACATGTTTTTTTCATGAAAGACAAATGATTGACAAATGAATGATAAAGTTTCATTTTATTTTATTGTGAATTGGTGAAGATACTGTTTGGAAATTGTTTCTTTCATTCATATATATATATTATACCTTATCTTTGTCCTCTTCCAAACTGTTTGTTCTCAAGTGATAGACTATACTCTTGATACTTCTAGGTAGAAATGAATGATATTTATTTTATCTGAAGTCAGAACCTAATAAAAGATAGAACTTCCATCTTGGTGGAAGTTCTAGAAATAGATATTGATATGTTTTGAAAACAAATATCCTAGGTTTTTAAAGATGTTGTTGATCATTAGACCAAAAGAAAGATTGATGGCTTTCTGGAATAATTTTTTAACATTTATTAATGATTAAATGCTTTTGTATACCAGGCAATAAGCTAGGTGCAAAAGGTACAAGGGCAATTACAAACATATGTAGTAGCTGCCCTTTCAGAGCATATCATCTAGTGGGAGAACCAGACATTAAACATCCAATAGTGGTTAAGACTAATACGCATCATGAGAGGGGTCTGCAGGGCACTGTGAGAATACACCTAGATCTTTAAGCTGGGCCTGTTGAGTGTGAGAATCTAAGAGAAGAGAATTCAATTTCAAAGTGCTGTTGAAAAGACCCAGTAGCACATCTGCTGATAACGAGGCAATAGTCCTTTATCTGTATTTGAACTGCATTGTAAAGAACTGTAGGCACCTGTGATGGCTCCTTTAACATTACTTTCATGAAGGAACAACAAAGAACAAAATAGAAATTTGTAAATTCAAAATTTGTTAGACCCTCTCCCCGCCTCCATGGTAAGGTACCATTTCAAATGGGTGGAAAATTAAAATAGAACAGTTTGAGATCTATTGGCTGAATTGCAAATTGGGATAATTATCTTTGATTTTTCTCTAAATCTAGGCTTCTCCGCTGGGGCTCTATGGATATTTGGGGCTGGATAATCCTTGGTTATGGGAAGATGTTCTGTGTGTTGTAGAGTGTTTAGGAGCACTCTTGGCCTTTATCTATTTGAGAGTAGTTTCTACTGAGTTGTGACAAACAAAACTGTCCCCCGATACTGGAAAATGTCCCACAAGAGTCAAAATCCCCAGTA
Organism: Graphiurus murinus; assembly: GCA_004027655.1. Taxonomy (NCBI): domain Eukaryota; kingdom Metazoa; phylum Chordata; class Mammalia; order Rodentia; family Gliridae; genus Graphiurus; species Graphiurus murinus. Next base: position 3,658 of record PVLC010013520.1, on the reverse strand, counting down.
GTCTAAACTGAAATGTAAAATCCAACTGTTTATACATATTACTGCAGTGACCCCAACAAGGAAAAATTATAGAACAGAATGTGGATTTGTAAATCTTCCAGACACACTAGTCTTTCAAAATGATGAAATGAATTCAGAAAACCTATTTTCAGATTAAACATTATACTATATTCTTTTGTGATGTCTGGGGATATTTCTAAACTTCATAATTTTTGCAGTTTTTCAGGAAGCCTAAGAACTTCACTTCTTTAAGCCCCAGAAAGCCCCAGAATATCAATGGAACAAAATTAAGATTTAAAAATTAACTCGAGAATAACAAATGAAGATATTCGGATCTAACTCCATGTTCTCAGGCTGTAACCTATTGGATTGTGTGAGACATATGACCCAAAGGAGATGATTAGTTCTCCTCCAGTGTGCTGATAATGAATAGCTCTACAAAACCAATTAGCTATAATTCTATCAGTCATTTCATTTGGGTAACATTTTGTTTAAGGCGAAGAAAAACAACTCTGTTTTCCTTGGAGATTTGTAATTAAGCTGTGGTATTTGATAGAAACAATGGAGGAAGAAGTGGTGTACTTACCAATTTGCTTTCATTATTCCCGTAGGAAAGTAAATCATGATGAAGTGTTCTGCTCACAGCAGTTAAGAAAGACATTTGTCCCTCTTAAAGGTATTACAGGCCACATACAAGTATATTTCTAACTGTACATTTGATTTTATGTGGAAAATGTCTGTCCTCTTTTTTTTTTCCTTCCAACCGTTATTAGTGCTCAGTAACTCACAATATCTACTATCATGCTGACAATAATATCAGTAGCATTTTCTTTTTCCAACAAGGCATTTTATGGGTAGCTATTATTCTTTTTTAATTTGGGCACATGGGAAGTTCGTAATACATCATCATCTATTGTAAGACATGAGATACTATTTTTTTAAATTTTTATTGGTACAATGTAATCATACATCTTTGTTAGGTACATGCTGGTAGAGGCATATATACATGTATTTCTCATTTAACCCTTCCCCAATTCCTGCCCCACTCCCTTGCCCTTGCTCCTTCTCAAGTTCAGTTTAGTGATTGACTTTGATATGATTGTGAAAGTCCATCATATACATTCAGGTGCAGAAGATACTATTTTATTGCTGAGTTTCCTTTTGGACTTCTGGGCAGTTTGCAATTTCTGTCTTAACCCACATAGTGGAAGGATACTTAGGTGTTTTTTTGTTTTGTTTTGTTTTTACCTGACATTTAGTATATGCAGTTGGTGACATGAATTAATGAACTCGTTAGAAAAAGAACGATGGGTTATTATCTTGGACTTTGTATTTATTCTGTTTACTGTCATCCCACAGCTTGCCAAAAAAATCCGGGAGAAGTTCAACCGCTACTTGGACGTGGTCAATCGGAACAAGCAAGTGGTAGAAGCTTCCTACACAGCTCACCTGACCTCCCCGCTCACTGCAATTCAAGACTGCTGTACCATTCCACCTTCCATGATGGAGTAAGACTCCAACGTTCTTTGTTGTTGATACCGGGAATTGAATTGCTCATGCTTTCGTAATCAAAATACCTGGGCTTATTTATTACAAAATGTGGAGTTTATTTACTATTATTATTATTATTATTAGTAGTAGTAGTAGTAGTAGTAGTAGTAGCAGTGGCAGCAGCGGCAGTAGTAGTAGTATTGTGATACTGGGGATTCAATCCAGGGGGATTCTACCTCTGAGCTACACCTCAGCCCTATTTTATTTTTTATTTTGAAACAGGGTTTCACTAAATTGCTGATGGCCTAAGTTGCTGAGGCTGGCCTCAAACCTGTGATCCTCTTGTCTCAGTCTCCCAAATAGCAGGATGACAGGCGTGTTTTAGACAAATAATTTTTGAAGTTTAGACAAGTAATTTTTAAAGAAATGTGATAAAATGCTCCATAGTCAAAAAGTACCTGAGCCTTGACTACTAACCTGTTTGTTGTGGAGTTCAGGCCCAGGAATAGCAACTATTATTTGAATACAGATTCCACTAAATCTAGAAAATTGTAAATGTTTCATCATGAGTGAACTCTTAAGCCATGCATAAGAAAGTTCCATTGGTAATTTGCTTACTTTAAGGGAATGTGTTTTATTTTTGAAAGAAGGGGAAAAAATCCCACTTTTTAAAATCTTATCCTTAAAATTCCTAAGAAAACGTGATTTCAGATAATATTAAAAAGGAATTGGTGACTTCATGGTTGAGAATATATCTATTTTATTTTATTAGCCTAGCAATATATCAGAGAGAGTATAGGGTCATGTGATGCTGGAAATTGGGGTAGAAAGAACATTATCCAGAGGAACAAAGAATTAATTTTAAGTTTGACTTGACCTCTATTTAGCTGTGTGTCCTTAATGTAGTTACTTAATGCATATTTTTGTGCTCAGTTTTCTGTCAGAGGTCAATGTGGACAATAATCTTTATTATGACAATTTTCTACTTAGAATAAGTAAAAGACATTAACATGCTTTAAAAAAATGATAGTATAAATGTTTGTATGCATTTTCCTCTTACTACACAATAAGTGTTCTTGAGACTAAGTAAGGGATGGATGCAGCATATATTTTTGGTGGTTAAATGTTGCTTTGTTTCCACAATAAGTATTTACTTATGGTTTTTAGGTGAGCTTTGTAGGAAGCAGGGCGTCCTCAAGTCATTTCACTTACTTCTCCATTTATGTGATGTTAAGACCAACCTTTCTCTGGCTTTTTCTGTCTGTAGCCTGAAGAAGCTCATCCTAGTTTTTCTCTAAGTTGAAAGCATATATGATTCAGAATGATACTGTCTGGATAGGAATCCTAACTCCAACATGTAATCCACATAGCCTTGTTTGATGTCTTTGAGCCACCCTGTCTTCTTTTCTGGGATAGAAACAATAATTAATACTTTACAGGGTGCTGTGAGCATTCAGTAAAATCAAATATGAAGATATTTTGCAAACTGTAATGCTCTAAGTAAATAATAGTCATAATATTTCTTTGCTTCCATACTATAATTAATATTTTTTTGCTATTAAGTTTCATCATAGGAGTCTATACTTTTTATAGCTGGGGAACAATAACAATGTGTTTGACAAATTTATCACTTATCTAAAAGTGAGGACTCAATTGAGTTTTGAGCCCCAACGAAAAGACCATTTTCAGAAAAGAGAGGAAAATATAGCATAGTAAAAAGTCACTAGAGGTAGAATTAAGCATTTTTCCCCTTATGAGACGTTTGGCAGTGTCTGGATGTATTTTCAGTTGTCACAACAGGGGGAAGGGAGGGGAAGTTGCTACTGGTATCTAGGGAGCAGAGCCAGGGGTGCTCTGATGCATCCTAAAGCACACAGGACAACCCCCACAAACAAGGAATTGCTTGGCCCAAAATGTCAGTACTGCTGAGATTGAAAAGTCCCGGCTTAGAAGACTGGGAATCTTCATAAATTCCCAAATAGAATTAGTGCTCTACAGAAAAAAGCCAACAACAACAAAACTTGAAAATTTCCCCCTATTACTTGCCTACCTAGTGAATTTCTGTTAGTGTTTCAAGGAGTAACTGAACAATTGCCCTTTCTCCATCCATTTGTTCCTCTCCTTATTTCTTTTTTTTTTTTTTTTTTTTTTTTTTTTTTTTTTTTTT
>PVLC010013519.1:0-36105 GCA_004027655.1 Graphiurus murinus | reverse complement strand
TTAGTGAGACCCTGTTTCAAAATAAAGAATAAAAATTAGGGCTGGGGATATAGCTCGGAGGTAGAATGCCCCTGGGTTCTATCCTCAGTACCGGGAAAAAAAAAATTCTTTATTATGAAACAGGGCCTCACCCACTAAGGTTTCCAAGCTCTCTTCAGCCCGCCTGGTGGAGGGCAGGGATTGGCGGGGGCCCCCCGCAGGAAGTTCTGGCAAGAAGTAGGCTAGGGGAGACCCTGTCCAGGGAGGCCAGGTGACTCCTGGCCACTCAGTCCCCCAGGGACAGGGGCCGCTGCCTGTGTCTCTGTTCCTGGCTCACAGTTTCAGTCCGGGTCAGGGTCATCTCTAGCCCTGCTGACACACACACACACACACACACACACACACACACACACACACACACAGAGTCACCCACCCCTGTCCCTTGCTTCTCCTGCACACAGCGTGTCCCTGGGCTGGCACCAGCACACTCATGAGGAAGTGGGGGCCCCTCTGCCTTCCCTCCCTGCCCAGCAAGCCCAGGCCCCCCAGGCCCGATGCAGACCCTTAGGAAGCGGGCTCCGAGGCGCGCCTGTGCCTGCAGGGGGCGCCCTCGGGCCGCGCTCGCGGGGCGGAACCGGGCGGGGCGCGGGGGCACTGGCCGCTGGCGGCCACGAGGGGGCGCCCGCGCCCGCCTTCGCCCCGCGGCGCGTCGACCTGCACCTGCGCGGCCCGGGACCGCGGCGCGGCGGGAGCGCGGGGGAGCAGAGGGACCTGCGAGCGGAGCCAGGACGGGGAGCTCGGGGAGGGACGCAGGGCGCCTGCTGCGCCTCCGCCTGCCATTGCTCGGAACCCGCCGGGCCCGGCCGGGGGCCGCGGTGACGTCAGCTGCCGTGCGGGGCTGCGATCGCGGGGTGCGGGCGCCCCCGGAGGAGCCCGCCCTGCAGCCCAGGCGCGCTCCCGCCAGCCCTGCTCCCCGGGGCCGCGCGCCCGCGACGTGACTCAGCGCTTTCGCCCTCCGCTGCCTGCGCTGGGGCTGGGGAGCCCGCGGGGTGCGGGGACCGGGGCTCGGGGAGCTTGCGGGGCGCGGGGACCGGGGCTCCCCTGCAGGCAGCGGGAAGGACGTTTGTCGAGGGCTGCTGTCGTTTGCTGCAGTTTTGTTCAGGGACCCAGTAAGCGCTTTCCGACCACCTGTGCAGGTGTGGGGAAGAGAGGGGGGCCTGGGAGGGTTGCAGAAGATAGTTTTTTGGGGGCATTCGTGGTGCCTGGCAGGCCTGTGTGGTCCAGGTCACAGGAGGGATGTGGGGGCGGACAGCTGATCCAGGGGGGCAGCTCAGGGTCGCTTTGAGAAACCCAGACGTGAACCCTGGGGGCATTTCTACCTGCGAGCTACGCCCCCCAGCCCGATTTTTATTTTTATTTGGAAACAGGGACTCGCTAGGTTGATGAGAGTCTCACTACTTCCTGAGGCTGGCCTCAAACCTGCGAGATCCTCCTGTCTCGGCCTCCCAAGTACTGGGATTACAGGCTTGCGCCATCACAGCCGGCTGAGTGGACTTGGATTTTGAAGGACGGGAAAAGGAACCACCTGGGAGGCAGGAAGGGGGGACAGAGGAGAGGGGAGATTGGCAGGAATGGAGAGAGGGCAGCCTTGGGAACCAGGTGTCACCCACAGCCGGGCAGTCTTTGGTGGGGAGCCTCGGACGAGCAGGCTGAGGGGCCAGAGGGGCCTGTGCCAGGGCAGCTATAACTAGAGTTGACACAGGGCGACAGCATAGAACACAATGGAACCCCAAAACTGCTGGCTAGGGGCGGGGACCCAGGGAAGCCAGCCAGGCATGAGGCCCAGAGCCAGGCTTCTGCCCCCCAAGCTGAGGACGGGTGACTCCCACTGTGGGTGCAAGGTGGTAGGCCTCATTCTCTTGCTTACCAGCTACCCTGAAAGCTGAGCATGATGGTACAGGCCTGTAATCCCAGTACTTGGGAGGCTGGGACAGGAGGATCACAGATTGGAGGCCAGCCTCAACAATTTAACAAGATCTGTGTCAAAATAAAAAATGAAATGAACCAAGCATGGTGGCATACGCTTGGGAGGCTGAGACGGGAGGATCCGGGTTCGCAGTCAGCCTCAGCTACTTACTGAGGCCCACCACAACTTAGTGAGACCCTGTTTAAAAAATAAAGAATAAAAAAATAGAGCTGGGGGTGTAGCTCAGAGGTAGAATGCCCCTGGGTTCATTCAATCCCTAGAACCACAAAAAAAAAAAAAAAAATTGAAATAAGGTTGAGGGTATAGGTAGAATGCCCCTGGGTTCAATCCTTAGTACCAAAATTAATTAACTAAAATATGGCTGGGAATGTAGCTCAGTGGTAGAGCGCCCCTGGGTTGACCCCTCAGTAGTACCACAAACAAAACAAAATAGAACTTCAGGGTAGTGCACTTGAACATGGCAGATGGATCACATGTGTATCTGTCTTCTCTTCCTAAAGCCCACTCAAATGAAAAGAGAAGGGATTAAAAAGCTATGCTAAGCCCAGATGGGGGGCACACACTTGTAATCCCAGTACTTGGGAAGCTGAGACAGGAGGATCGCAAGTCTATGGCCAGCCTCAGCTACTTAGTGAGACCCTCCACAACTTAGTGAGACCCTGTTTCAAAATAAAGAATACGAAATAGGACTGGGGGTGTGTAGCTCGGAGGTAGAATGCCCCTGAGTTCAAGTCCCAGTACCACACACACGCAAAAAAAAGGAACCACCGTGGTCATTCAGCATATCAGGGATAAAGTAAAGACCCTAAACACTTCATAAAAGGGAGAAACAAATGAAATGCAAAGGGTTAAGACTCAGAAGCATCTGACTCCGTGGCTGCAGCTATGGATAACAGTGTCATCAAACTTCTAAGGGAAATTTCAACCAACAATTTTATAGCCAGCTCAACTAGCAATCTCATATGTGAGTCTGCAGCAGACATGCTTGGATATTTAAGACCAAAAGAAGCGCACCTCCAGGACGCCCTTTCCAGGAATTGCTGAAAATCAAGCAAGAGGAAAAGGTGAGAATGAGGAAAGGGCGAGTCTCATACAGGAGAGAGGCGAAGGAAAGTCTCAGGATAAGTTTAATGGTAGCTTGCCTAGCATGGCTAGGAGGGTAGTTCCCAGAGGGAGGTTTATATAAAAGCTGATGGTGCAAGCCTGTAATCCCAGGACTTGGGAGGCTGAGACAGGAGGATCATAGGTTTGAGGACAGCCTCAGGAAGTAATGAGACTCTCATCGACCTAGTGAGATCCTTTTTCTTATTTTTATTTATTTTTTTTTTTGCGGTACTGGGGGTTGAACTCAGGGGCATTCTACCTCCGAGCTACACCCCCAGGCCTATTTTTTTTTTATTCTTTATTTTGAAACCGAGTCTCACTAAGTTGCGGAGCGCCTCACTAGGTAGCTGAGGCTGGCCGCGAACCCGGATCCTCCGGTCTCAGCCTCCCGAATGCTGGGATTACAAGCGTGCGCCACCACGCCTGGCTGTGAGATCCTTTTTCGAAATAAAAATAAAAAATAGGGCTGGGAGGGTAGCTTGGAAGTAGAGTCCCTGGCTCAATCCCCAGTACTGCAAAAAAAAAAAAAAAAAAAAAAAAAGAAGAAGAAGAAGAAGAAGAAAGAAAGACGAACTGTAGGTTTGAGGCCAGCTTCAGCAACTTAAGCCTTGTTTCAAATAGGGCTGGGGATGTAACTCAGCGGTAGGATGCACCTGGGTTCAAGTCTCAGTACTACACACACACACACATAAAATAATAAATAATAAAGAAAAAGAAAGGAAGAAAGAGAAAAGATAAAGCCCCAGACATAGCGCACATGCCTGTAATCCCAGTACTCACTCAGGAGGCTGAGAAAGAAGGCTTGCAGGTTCCCGCCAGCCGCAGCAACTTGATGAGACCCTCAGCAACTTAGCGAGACACTGTTTCAAAACAAAAATAATAAAATAAGGCTGAGAGTGTAGTTCAGAGGTAGAATGCCCCTGGGTTCAATCCCCAGGACCACAACATAAATGAATGAATTAATAATGAAAAGCAAGGCCTGCCTGCTAGCTACAGGCGGCAGCGCAGCGGCCTGGGGGAGGGAGTACTCACCAAGGAAGCACACACAGGCCAGGGGTGGGCCTTGGGCTGGACAGGCGAGGGCCTTGGGGTGCCCCTTGGCGCCTCCGAGGGGTGCCTGGACGACTTCTGGTACTGAAGGAAGGTTCTAGGCGACTCAGCTCCGACAAGCGACCGTTCGCATGAGTGGAGCCCCAGAGCGCAACTCCGGCCCGTTGCTGTGGCCTCGGAGCCTGGGGGAGAAGGCCGCTCTGAGGGACCGGCCACAGTTAGGCCACGTGGTCCCCAGTCCAGTGGCCCAAAGAGGCTCCGCACAGAGGAGCAGGCCGAGCCCATCTGTGCAGCCTCCTCGGCCCAACTCAACCCCCAAATCAGCCTCAGGTGGAAGGAGGCAGGTTCGTGGCTGTCTGGCTGGGCCGTGTGTCCAGCTTCTGGCCGTGAACTTGCAATCCTCCGGTCGAAGCTTCCCAAGTATTAGGATTACGAGCGTGAGCCATTGTGCCCGGCTTATTTTTTATTTTTGAAATGGGGTCTCACTAAGTTGCTGAGAATCACCAACTTACTGAGGCTGTCCTTGAACCTGCGATTCTCCTGTCTCAGCCTCCCAAGAACTGGGATTACGGGCATGCGCCACCACACCCAGCTATATTTATCTATTTTTCTGTGGTACTGGGGATTAAACCCAGGGGCATTCCACAACTCAGTGAGACCCTGTTTCAAAACATGAATAAGAAAAATAGGAGCCAGGTGTGGTGGCGCACGCTTGTAATCCCAGTACTTGGGAGGCTGAGACCGGAGGATCCGGGTTCGCAGGCAACCTCAGCTACCTAGTGAGGCCCTCTGCAACTTAGTGAGACCCTGTTTCAAAATAAAGAATAAAAAAATAGGATTAGGGAGCCGGGCGTGGTGATGCACGCTTGTAATCCCAGCATTTGGGAGGCTGAGACTGGAGGATCCGGGTTCGTGGCCAGCCTCAGCTACCTAGTGAGGCACTCCGCAACTTAGTGAGACTCAGTTTCAAAATAAAAAATAAAAAATAGGGCTGGGGGTGTAGCTTGAAGGTAGAATGCCCCTGAGTTCAATCCCCAGTACCGCAAAAAAAAAAAAAAAAAAAAAAAAAAAATAGGATTAGGCGTATAGCTCGGAGGTAGAATTCCCCTGGGTTGAATCTCCAGTACCAAAAAGAAAAAAAAAAAAAGAAAGAAAGAAAAAGAAGGCTGGAGGTGCTTGTGTGCCTCATCCCCCAGCCGCAGGGTCTGTGTCCGCCCTGCCCCCCCCCCTTGCCCCTGCCCAACTGACACAGTTCACTTAGGGCAACTGGAGGGACAGGGCTTGGTGCCCAGGGAGGCAGGCGGTGGGGTGGCAGGGCCACCGACAGAGCCCGGCATGGGTGAGGGGAGCGCCTTTGGCAGCTTCCCAGCTTCGGCTTAATTCTCTGGGCAAACAGCAGGGCTGGGAGGGCTGCCTGCGGCCTGGGCTTCAAAAGGCCCTGGGGCGGTGGGTGGGTGGGCGGACGGGGTGTGCGTGCCACATGCCCTGCCTAATTCCTGGAACTCCTTCCCTGGGAGCTCAGCGGAGCTGCTTGCTTTTTTTTTTTTTTTTTTTTTTGCGGTACTGGGGATTGAACTCAGGGGCATTCTACCTCTGAGCTACACCCCCAGCCCTATCTTTTATTCCTTATTTTGAAACAGGGTCTCACTAAGTTACAGAGGGCCTCACTAGGTAGCTGAGGCTGGCCATGAACCCAGATCCTCCAGTCTCAGCCTCCCAAGTACTGGGATTACAAGCGTGCACTACCATACCCAGCTCCCCAGTACTTTATTTATTTTTTGGTGGTACTGGGGATGGAACCCAGGGGCATCTACCTCCGAGCTATACCCCCAGCCCTATTTCGTATTCCTTAGTTTGAAACAGGGTCCCATTAAGTTGTGGAGGGCCTCACTAAGTAGCTGAGGCTGGCCACGAACCCGCGTTCCTCCTGTCTCAGCCTCCCAAGTACTGGGCTTACAAGCATGGCCGCCCAGCTGAGCTGCTTCCTTTCAAGGGGGAGAGGGCCGGGGGCTCAGACTGCAGACTCCCACCCTGCTGCTGTCAGAACAGGGCGATAAGGCCCAAGGGGCGGGGCTGGGGGGTGGGGGGTTGGTCGGATGAAGCCTGCAGGGGGGCTAGAGAGGCCAGCAGGGACACCTTGTCGCCACCCCCCCCCCCTACTGTCTGTCCCCACCTCTCCTTGGCTGGCCAGCTCAGTCTGGCTTCTGGGGGACAGTGTCCTTCCAGCTGGTCCCACACAGGGAAGTTCAAGTCCTAGCATGCCCTCAGGTCTAGGTGACTGTGACCTGTCCCCCCTGGGAGCCACAGGGCAGTGGGGACGCAGGGGCCCTGGAGGAAGGATGGTGACCCCCCACATACCCTGCTTCCCTGTCCCTCACCCCCGCCCAGGCCCCTGCATGGGTGGTCTCACAAAGCCCCCTCCCCTGCCCCGCGCCCGCCCCTCCTTTGTCACCGCGCACGCAAGAATGTGTCAGCAGGACCTGGGCCAGGGTCCCACCCCATCGTTAACAACACCCCACTTCCCCGCCCTGGGCAGGCCCGGGCCTGCCCCACTGGCGGTCCTCTGCCCCCTGCAGCAGTCCAAATACACCTGTTTACCTCTGGACCTGGGCCCAGGATGGAGCCGCACCTGTCTCCTGCCCTCCTGCTCTCTGTCTTCCTGGGTGTGGGTTGTCGGTACCGGGTGGGGGTGGGGCAGTTCCTACCCCGGGTCGGGCTCAGCTCTGCAGGGGGCCTGGGCTGTCCACGCCAGGAAAGCGGGAGAAAGTGCAGGGCCAGGGGGTTCCCGGGGGACTTCCATGCTGGAGAGTCACTGGGCCCCTCTGGAGCCTGGCCTGTGGAACAGGAAGTGCTGGGGGGGCAGGAAGAGGCCCCCCCAAGTCCATGTTCTTGGCCCCCTCTGCTAACACACTACTGGCTGGGGGACGCTTAGCGGGGTGCAAAGGCAGGACTTTTGGGACAGGAGAGGGACTCGCTGACTTGGGAAAGGGCTTCCCCAGTGCCCAAGGATGGAGCAGGGGCTGGAGTTTACAGCCTAGAACTAAAGGAGACAGCCAGGTGTGGTGGCGCACGCTTGTAATCCCAGCATTTGGGAGGCTGAGACCGGAGGATCCAGGTTCGAGGCCAGCCTCAGCTACTTAGTGAGGCACTCTGCAACTTAGTGAGACCCTGTTTCAAAATAAAGAATAAAAAATAGGACTGAAGGTGTAGCTCGGGGGTAGAATGCCCCTGGGTTCAATTCCCAGTACCACACACAAAAAAAAAAGGCAAGCTGGGCTTGGTTGTTTTTTTATTTTTTTATTTTTATTTTTTGAGGTACTGGGAGTTGAACTCAGGGGCGTTCTACCTCCGAGCTATACCCCCAGCCCTATTTTTTATTCTTTATTTTGAAACCGAGTCTCACTAAGTTGCAGAGTGCCTCACTAGGTAGCTGAGGCTGGCCGAGAACCCGGATCCTCCGTCTCAGCCTCTCGAATGCTGGGATTACAAGCGTGCACCACCACGCCCGGCCCCGGCAATTTTCTGTCACATTGTTCTTGCCTACCTAACTTCACTTGTGGCAGGATCCCTTTTTGCAAAAAGTAAAATTCATCTTGCTGAGTCACTTTCAAATATGTGTCTTTTCTTATGAGGTCCTTGAATATTTTTTTTTTTGTACTGGGAATTGAACCCGGATCAGAGTTACACCCCCAGACCTATTTTTTGGTCTTTGTTTTGAAACAGGGTCTCACTAAGTTGCGAGGGTCTCACTAAGTAGCTGAGGCTGGCCGAGAACCCAGATCCTCCTGTCTCAGCCTCCCAGGTACTGGGATTACAAGCATGTGACACCACACCCAGCTCCGATTTTATTTCTTATTTGGAAACAGGATCTCACTAGGTTGCTGAGAGCCTCACTAAATTGCCAAGGCTAGCTGGGTGTGGTGGCACACACTTGTAATCCCAGCATTTGGGAGGCTGAGACTAGAGGATCCGGGTTCGCAGCCAGCCTCAGCTACCTAGTGAGGCCCTCTGCAACTTAGGGAGACCTTGTTTCAAAATAAAGAATAAAAAATAGGATTGGGGGTATAGCTCGGAGGTAGAATGCCCCTGAGTTCAAAAAAAAAAAAAAAAGGGCTGGGGGAATAGCTCGGAGGTAGAATGCCTGAGTTCAATCCCCAGTACCGCAAAAATAAATAAATAAATAAATAAATAAATAAATAAATAAATAAATAAATAAATAAATAAATAGCCAATGCTGTCCTCGAACCTATGATCCTCCTGTCTCAGCCTCCCAAGTACTAGGATTACAAGCATGTGCCACCATGCCGGGCTGGAAATTTGGAAACTTCTTTCTTTCTTTTTTTTTTTTTTTGCGGTACTGGGGATCAAACCCAGAGGCATTCTACCTACGAACTACACCCCCAGCCCTAATTGTTATTCTTTATTTTGAAACAGAATCTCACTAAGTTGCAGAGGGCCTTACTAAGTAGCTAAGGCTGGCCACGAACCTGCAATCCTCCCAAGTACTGGGATTACAAGTGTGTACCACCATGCCTGGCTTGGAAATTTCTTTTTTTTCTTTTCTTTCCTTCCTTCCTTTCCTTTTTTTTTTTTTTTTTTTTTTTTTTTTTGCGGTACTGGGGATGGAACTCAGGGGCATTTTACCTCCGAGCTATACCCCCAGCCCTATTTTTTATTCTTTATTTTGAAACCGGGTCTCACTAAGTTGCAGAGTGCCTCACTAAGCAGCTGAGGCTGGCCGCGAACCTGGATCCTCCCGTCTCAGCCTCCCGAATGCTGGGATTACAAGCGTGCGCCACCACGCCCGGCTTCCTTTTGTGTGTGTGTGTGTGTGTGTGTGATACTGGGGATTGAACTCAGAAGCATTCTACCTGGGAGCTATACCCCCAGTTCGATTTTTTTCCTTCCTTCCTTCCTTCCTTCCTTCCTTCATTCCTTCCTTCCTTCCTTCCTTTTGCAATACTGGGGATTGAACCCAGGGCCATTCTACCTCTGAGTTACACCCTCAGTCCGATTTTTTCTTTATTTTGAAACAGGACCTCACTACATAGCTGAGGCTGGCTACAAACCCGGATCCTCCTGTCTCAGCCCCCCAAATACTAGGATTACAAGTGTGTGCCACCACGCCCCGCTGGAAATTTATTTCTAACAGCTCTAACCCTGGGTTCAATCCCCAGTTACCCCGGACCCAACACACATACACACACATACATGCGATGCTGATGGTGGGCCCGAGCCCAGAGGTTCTGGTCTGGTTGGTCCGGATGCAGCCTGGCATTGGACACGAGGATTGTCGGGAGCTCCCGGGTGATTCGAGGGCGGCTGGGGCACACCTCATTGCCTCTTCAGCCTGGTGCACAAGCAGGTTCTGCCTGCTCCAGACAGTGCCCCCTTCCTCCAAGCTCAGGCCTGGGGCGGGCAGTGACACCCCCAGGTCAATCCGTGTGCTGTACCCACCTGGGCCAGGGTTGGGGGCCGCCCCGGGGGCTGGTGAAGGAGGCGGCCCTTCCTCCCTCGTGGTAGATAGGTGGGTGGGGAGAGAGGGCGCTGGAGTGGAGGTTCTGCTGTGTGCTGCAGGCAGGGGCGTCTGGGCTCTGCACTCTGCAAGGCCTGGGCCTGCCTGCCCTGTCCGGTGGTGTTTGTGCCCTTCTGGAATATTTGGAATAATTAGCAAGTGAAAGCGGCGAGTTAGCCAGGGGAATGCCAGGTTGGCCTCCAGCCAAACTGAGGACAGAGGAAGAAAGAGACACGGGGAGAGAGGGGTCGGCGGATGCTGGGCGGCTTTGCTAGGGACTGTGGCTGTTTGTGCCTGTGTGTGTGTGTGTGTGTGTGTGTGTGTGTGAGTGTGTGTGTGTGTGTGTGTGTGTGTGTGTGTTTTCACACTGAGGGGTGTAGTAGGGTTGGGGGGGGGTAGAACCGTGGATCCCAGGCAAACCTAGGATGAGGGGGATTGAAAGGTGCTGACCACACACACATCTCGTGCCTCAGTTTCCCCATCAGAACTCTGCTCCCCGCACAGAGTGGACCTGGCAGTGTAACTGAGTGGGGGCAGGGGTCTGAGCACCCTACCCCCATTCCCTGGTGCCTTTCCTCTCCCCTAAAGCGGGCACTGGGCCAGGGAACAGGCTGGGGGAGGGCCGGGGCCCTCTGACCTCACGCCCCATCCCTCCAGGAGAGGATGAAGGAGGGAGGTGCTGGAGACAGGCCCAGGCCAGGGATCCAGACCCGGAACGGCCAAGGGCGGGCGAGCCTGGGCAGGCCCTCGAGGTGGGGGATGGCCTGAGTCCCCAGGGCCAGAACCGGCGGGGGCAGGGGCCGCCTCCTCCCTGTCTCCTGCTCTCCTGGGGCTGTGGGTGCAGTTCTCCCCATTGCGCAGGTGGGGACTCCTGGGAGCCACCTCCGGCCCCTTCCTCCCTGGGGACACTGAGGTTGTGGGGAGTTCACCAGGGGCCCCCGTCCGGGCTCTTACTGCCATCTTCCTCCCGGCCACTGCCCCCCAGGGACACTGAAGAGACGTGCCCTGCCCCTCCCCCCACACCACAGCCCACCCCCCCCCCCCCGCCTGTCCCAAGAAAGCCATGAGGACCACGTTCAGATTTTTAAAAATTTTAGTTTAAAAACTTTTTTTATTGCAAATAACTTTCCATGAAAAAGGTTAAATTGCCCCATGCGGAGGGTGGATGCAGGACTGGGGGTCGGCGTGGAGCAAGACCCCATTTCCAGTGCGGGCGGGGGTGTGGGGCCGCCCCCTTCCCGGTCCCAGCGGGCTCATCCTCCTCCCAGTTAAGTCCTAGCTACACTACACTCACTACATTAGTCTGTCTGTCCCCCCCTGCAGCTCAGCTGCCCCTGCCCTACCCCCCCAAAACTTAACATTGGGCTGCTCTCAGGCCTCGTAGGGCTCAAAGACTAGGGTTTACCTATCTGCCCGACCCCAAAGGGTGGGACCAGGGGAAGACCCCTGCGGCCGAGGAGACCCTCTCCTTGGCCCACCTCGTGCCCCTGCCTCAGTTTCTGCCTCTCTCTGGCCCCCTCCCCCAGTCCATCCGCTGCCAGCTCCGCCCCAGCCACCCTCGCCCAGGCCCCGGGAGGCTCTGCCGCCAGGAGAAGCCTCCAGGGGGTTAATTTGCTGTCATCTAATTAGCATCTGTTGTACCTGGGAACTTTCTCTGGAAGGAGACCTGGGGCGGCAGGAGGGAGTGAGCGGGGAGAGGCGGTGAGCGAGCTAGCGGGGTGCTCTGGGGAGGCCCGGTCGGTTCCGGGTTCCACCCTAGCCTGGCCGGGGCCCCTCCAGACCTCGGCTCTCACACATGGGGCCCTTAGCCGGTTCAGTTCCTGGGGTGGGGAGAAGCGGTCCATCGAAACACTGTGTGGAGGGGGGCTGATGGAGGGAGACCGCAATCCTGGTCCTGGACCCCCAGTTCTCAGCCTCCTGGGCCTGACTGTGAGGTCGTCGGTCAGTGGCACGGGCGGCCCTGCGGAACCAGCCTGGGGAGACCTGGCCCAGCAGCCCTGCCCGGGCGGTGGGGTGTCCAAGGGTCTTTGTCAGGGTGGGGATGGGGCAGTTCTGGGCCCTGACTTGGGCACTGTCCAGAGGTGGGGTGGGATCTGGCCTCTTACAAGAAGGCACCCACGCTGGCCCAGTCCTGCAGGTCAGCGGCCAGGGTGGGATCTCCTGCCTCGAAGAGAGGCTCGGGGGGCAGGCAGCCACTGCCGCTCTCGTCCCAGGGGTGCTGCAGGAAGGACGTGGCCAGGAAGGTCTCGTCAAAGTCGAGGCTCTCTGCGGCCTGCTCCGCCGGAGGCCCCCAGGTGGCCGGGCAGTCGATGTGGTGGCCGTGGACGGTGAGGTCCACGTCCCCGTGCAAGGCGGGGCTCGGCGGCGGGCTCAGCTCCAGGGCCTCCAGCGTGCCCAGCTCCCCGCCCAGAGTGCCGGCCTCGAAGATGGCCTCCCAGTCAAAGTTGCCTTTGAGAGGTTCCAGCTCGCCCTGCTCCTCCTGGGTCAGCAGCAGGGTGCTGGGCGGCCGCAGGACCTTGGCCACTCGCTTGGGCAGCGGCTGCTTGCGCTTGTGCCCGAGCCTGCCCTCGCCGGCTCCCCAGCCCGCCTCCCCCGTGGCCTCCTCATACTCCCTCAGCAGCTGCTGGGCCTCCGTGTTCACGGTCAGTGGCCGGGCCCAGGGGGCGGCACTGGGCTCCTGGGCAGCCTGGCGGGCGAAGGCCGGGTGGATGTGGACGGCGGGCAGCCGCCGCTTCTTGAAGGCCCCGCTCAGCAGCCGCTCAGCGTACTGCGGGTCGATGCGCCAGAAGCCGCCCTTGCCCGGCTCATCCTTCTCCCGGGGTACTTTGATGAAGCACTTGTTCAGGGACAGGTTGTGGCGGATGGAATTCTGGGCACAAGGAGAGAACGAGAGAACGAGAGAGAGAGAGAGAGAGAGAGAGAGAGAGAGAGAAAGAGAGAGAGAGAGAGAGAGAAGGAAAGGAGCGCCAGGTCAGCGGGGACCTCGGAGATGGAGTGGCACCCGCTGCTCCTGCACGCTTCCCGGTCACCTCTCTGTTGGGGGAGGGGAGGACAGACCCGCTGCTCTGACCCGGCGCTGCCGCTCTGGGACACCAGCCACTAGGCACTGGGAGCCTGGAGTGCTGGCGGGGGCTTTTGTTCTCTGTTGCCGGGATATCTGCCTGCTCAGTCATCCGAACGAGCGCAGCGCGGAGCAGGGTGGCTCTCAGTACCACCCCATCGCTGGCCCTCCCCCCCTCCCTCCCTCCCCTGCTGTCGTGGCCCCCGGCCAAAGCCCTTGGCTCCCCCAGGGCCTGGATCACTGGACTGCCATCTCCCTCAGCCTGGGCCTGGCTAGCCCTCTGTGTGTGTGTGTGTGTGTGTGTGTGTGTGTGTGTGTGTGTGTGTGTGTGTGTGTGTGTGTCTCTCTCTCTCTCTCTCTCTCTCTCTGGATGAGGGTGGCAGATTTTGGTGATTCACCTTGTTTGTTGAGTCTGCTCCCTGCCTGGGTCTTCACCCCCACCCCCAGTCTCTCTTCTCACCCCAAGTTCAGTTGATTATTATCCAGCCAAGAGCTGCAAAGGCCTAGGGTGAGGGTGGGGGTCTTGTGCCCCAGAGTCAGGGCCATCTGGAATGCTTTGGGCCTGTGATCCGGCTGCCTGCCCCCTTTGGGTAACCCAGGGAAGCGTGGGCATCCTTAGGCCTCTGTCGCTAGCCCAGGAGCCTGATGAAGAATCTTGGAGCAACGTCTGTCTACTCAGCCTCCGACCCGCTTCCTCTTGACTTGTCCACTCTTAGATGTTTAGTTTTGCCCAGTCCAGGCGGGGGAACAGAGGTCTAGGCCTGCAGACAGGCGGATGGGAGGCGCCCCTCGGCAGGGCTGGGATGTTTACACGGTGGCCTGGGCCCCTGGCTGCTCTGTGTCAGGTTCCAGAGACTTGGAACACGGAGCTAGGGCAGCAGGCGGAGCCCCTGTGGAAGCACCTGACTCAGGTAATTGTCCCCCCAGGGAAGCTGACTGAGAAGTGGGGTGGAGGCAGAAAACTGGGGAGGCGCTGAGGTGGGGGGGTTGGGACAGCAGCTTCAGGAAGGCCCCATTTCCCCTCCTGTCCTTCACACCCCCAGAGATCCCCCTAAAAAAAAAATAAAAATAAAAAACCAATAACTGCAAAAAGGATGCAAGGATGCGGAGCCCGACAGGGAGGCCAGCTCCTTCCCTTGTTTCTGAGTCCGGCCCTGACAACTGTCCTTAGGCAGGACAGTAGCTAGGAATTCTAGGACTTGGGACAAGAATGTGCCCTCGGCCTGCCACACTCCCAGGGAGGCTCCATAGTCTCCATAGTCCAACCTGGTCCTTAGGCTGGGCCTGCTGGGTGAGTAAGTTCCTTCTTCCCACCTGAACCTCACTGACTGGACCCTAAAGCCACCTGTCCCCATGGCATTGGTCCTCCTCCCTCCTGGAGGTCAGGGGAGGGCAGTCCCAAGCACGGGGCTCCTGGGAGGACCTCAGTGGCCGCCCTCCCTTGGCCTTCCACATCTGGGAGGTGAGTCCTGTTCCGTGTGGGGAGGAGGGAGTGGGGAGGGAGCGGCTGTGGCCCGTGCCTCCCCTACCTGCCAGGTGGGATCGGCGTGGCGAAAGTAGCAGAAGTTGTCCGTGATCCACTTGTAGATGGCCGACAGGGTGATCTTGGTAGCCTTGCTGGCCTGCATGGCCATGCAGATCAGCGTGGCGTACGAGTAGGGCGGCTTCACGTGTGGGTTGGTGGCGTAGTCCACGTCGTCGGGGGGCGGGGCCTGCAGCCCCGGGGGCGCGCTCCTCGACGTGCACGAAGACGTGGGCTTGCCCGGCGTGTGCGGCTGCCCCAGGCAGGCAGGGTCCGCCGCCAGGGGGGAGCCGGGCGCCGCCGAGCCTGGCACCTGCTGGTAGCCGTGGGGGTCGGTGCCCCCCGGGGGCAGGGAGGGGGCCTTGGCGTTGAGAATGGAGAATTCCTGCAGCCACTGCAGACTGGTCAGGCTGTCATCCAGGGTGTCGGGCTCCTCCAGGCAGCCCTCCGGCCCGGCCTCCTCCGCTGGCCCGGCTCCCGAGAGGCGCAGCCAGCTCTCCGCCATGTCTGCCGGGACTCTCGGAGGGGGCGGTCAGCATCCACCGGCTGAGCCGAGTGGCTCGCCGCCCTCTCCCGCTCGCTCGCTGAGCCCCGCGGCTCCGGTTACACAGCCTCCGGGACGCACACCTCCATCTCGCAACCGGGGGTCGTCTTTTCCGAAGACGAAGTGAGTGCCTGCGGGGACCACGGCGGAGCTGAGCCCGGCTCCCCCACCCCCGAGGGGAGAGGGCGTGGGTAAGGGAGACGCGCTCTCCATTTGCCTCCGCAGCCCAGCCGGGAGGGTCCCGAGTGAGACGCGCGGCCCCCCGGCCGACCCCGCCGCTCCGCCTCCCTCCCTCTCGGAGGTTTTATTGCCCACAGAAGGAAAGAGCGTAGGGTGGCCGAGGGACGAGCGAAGAGGGTAGGACATCCCTTTCTCCTGAAAAGCGGGAATCGGGACCCTTCCCCTGCAGCAAATGGAAATGGGGCGAGAGGTCCCAGAGGGCAGTATAGCGGGGCAGGAGTGGGAAGGTCGTCCGATCCTTGAAAAGGGATATTAGGATGAGGGGTCACGTCACGGGAAAGAAGGGGAACGGGACTGGGTTATGGGGAGCAGGGGGCTAGTTTCCCGAAACTCCTCAGATGTCAGTCCCCGGGCCCACTTCCGTCGGGGACGAATGGGAGACTGGGCTGGTACCTAGTCCGCCCTTCCCGCTGCCCTCCGCGTCCCTTACCTGGTTCACAGCGCCAGAGGAAAGTTCTGGAAGAAGTTCTCCCACCCCCCGCGGCTCTCTCTCCAGCTCAAGGGCCCAGCAGCGCCCCTCGTCGCCCCCCCCCGCCCGACGGCGCTACTCTGAGCGCCCGCTGCCCCGGGACCGGCAATAAGTAGCCGCTCCAAAGGCTTCTTCTGCTGCCATGGCGACGCCCCGCCCCCATAAACAGCTTCCGCTGCTGCCATTGGCCAGCACGTCTCCAAGGAGACCGCGGGCCCTTGCTACTCTCTCTGGCGGCAACCCTCTCCGAACTCCCTCCTTTGCCGCCCTCTCCCGCGCCACCCAGCCCCCTACCCGCCACCGCGTCCGGGATGGGCGCATTCCCGCCCGAGAGCCCCGCGCTGGGAATGGAGAAGCGCGCGGCTCCCGCTCGAGGTCCCGGGAACCGCCGTCGACCGGTGCGCCTGGGGAACCGCCTTCCGCTCCCACTCTCCTCGAGTCTGGGCTGCTCGGAGGCGTCGAGGGCTCCTGGGACCGAGCTCTGGGTTCTGGGGGCCCAGGTCGGGGGACAGGCTCAGGCTCGGGAACCGTATCCTTGGGGTTTTCTTTCCTCCCCTCTGGGCTGCGAGTGGCACTTTCTCAAGTTTCTGCGGCCCTTCCCTCGCTCACGACCCTGAGTGTCCTCTCTGGTGCCCGAAGGCAAGTCTGACTCTCCGATGCCACCTGCCGCTCATACCCGCAGAAACCACCGCATTGCTGTAGACACACCAAGTCGGGTAGGGTAGTGTCTTCCGGTAAGCAGCTTCTTCCTGTCCCCAACTCTGAGCAATATTCGACATTCCAGAGGCGTCCGCAGAGGGTGTCCCCCACCCCTTTCAGGTGGCCGCAAAAGCAGGGCCAGTAGGTAAAACAAAGCTATGGACTTTCTAAGTCTTCCAAGGGAGGGGGGCTTATTTGCCGTTAACTTCACCAACCTCTAAGTGACAGGAGTGAAGACTAAGGGGACAATGGGACTGGCTCTCCCTCCTCCTTCCCCCAGCGTCCCTCCGTCACCTGCTTTCCTACTCTTTAATTATTGAGGAGCTGCAGTGTTGGAAGTTCTCCGGTTTAAGGCTGCTGCTGCAGAAGCAGGGGGTCCTGCTCTGCCCAGGAGTGGAGCTGGGGACTGAGGGCGCAGAAAGCCAAGCAGTGGGCTCACACCCGGGAACATGCCCACCTTTCCCTCCCTCTCGCCTCTTCACCTCTCTATCTCCAGATCTGCTCTAGTAAAAAATATTAAAGAGCACCCGAGAAACTGAAGGAGACAAACAAATGAGCGCACTTTGCAGTCAACAGGTCTCCTCCCCTTGTAAACAGTTTTATTCAAGAATCATGCAGCAATCCATAAATATTGCATTCTCGATGTCCCCGCTGTTGTGTGCCCACGAGTGTACTCCAGGGAGCGAGGGGTACACAGATGGCACAAACAGTATACACACGCACACTTGCACACACCAGGTGTGTAGGCCCTAAAGCAAAGTGAGCAACCAGCATGCCAACACCAGGTGGACAGGATCTAACTCCCTAGTGAGACGGCTTAAAGTGTTTGGGTCTATGCCCAGATGCCCCAGTAGGGGCATAAACTGGGGGGATGGAACTGGGTAGAAGGCAAAGGGCTCTGTGAAGAAACCAGGGTCCCACAGCACCCCAGGCTGTGGGACAGTGCAGACCTAGTGTGGCTGGAAGGACCCCCTAGTCTGTGCCTCACCCCACTTTCTCTCCAGATGATGGGCTGGGGCAGCAGGGCGGCAGCAGACTGTGGCCCACCCCTTTGATGGGCTCTTTCTGCTTGCCAACAACTAAATGAGAACAAAGCTTGGGGGAGGGGGCAGGAACTGAGCAAGGCAGAGTAAAGAACACTCTACCCCGGTATGTCTCCGAGGCCTTCCTGGGAGAGGACCAAGCACTTGCTGTGAGAAAGGACACGGATTCTCCAGGAAGGGCTGCTCAAACCGGCTTCCCTTGAGGGGTCCCGCCACTGTGCTGGATACTGTTTGCCCAAATCTCCTTCATCTTCAGCTACTTCCCCCATCCTCCCAGCTCACACCACACTGTGACTGCTGCCCACCTAGAGGAGGTGGGTCTGTGCTACCAGCCCAGGCCAAGAGAGACTCCCTGTTACCTGTAATTCTGGGGCTCATATTTCAAGTCAGGAAGCGAGGTTATTGCTTAACTTATACTGGTTTAAATCTAAATATGCGAAGGGCTGTCAGAACGTCGGGGGAAGGAAAGGACCTCAGGCGTGGTTCAAAATGGCAGAGTCCACCTCAGTATTCTGATGGTAGATGTGGGAGCTCAAGCTTGGCTTGCCATGCTGCAGCAGGACACCAGGCTTCTCTCTAGCAGGGCAGGAGCCACCACCACGGGGCGGTGTGACAGTCACCACAGTCCTGGCCTCTGCAGTCACACAAAAGGTGCAGAGGACCCCCTGGGCACTGGGCTCTTTTCTGGGGGGAAACTTGTCTAGAGTAACAACTGCAAATCCTAAGACAACCTGTCACAGTGGGCAGAGCCTAAAGCGCTCCCACATCTCACCCTCACAAATTGTCTCCCAAACAATACTTATTCTCCCCTAAGCCACCACATTTTCCTAAAGCCAGTGGACAAGGCATCTGTCCAAGAGTCACTCAGAACCCACTGAGATGAGGAAGGTGTGACACCCAGGGACTTCCAGGCCAGCCTGCTGTGGCAGGCTTTGTTTATAAGCTGATTGGAATGTTCTAAGTCACACATGAGCCTCCCGGAGGGTCTACTCTCCTTCACTGATCAGGCTAGGCAGATCTGGAAGGCAGGGGAGGAAAACACTTAGGACAGGAGGGTCCTCGGGTGAAGGCTGGATGCTAGCCCTCTGGCTCCTAGGCCACTGATGCCTGCCCTAGACTGCTGCCTGGACTTAGCTCAAGCTCTCTACAACTTCCTTTAGCGATCCTGGGCACCAGTTGGAGAATCACTGGTCCATACCTCTCTTAACCTAATTCTTCAACTATTAAAGACAGTGGAGATGGGGGCGATAGGGATGATTCCCCCTCGCAGGGCTGTAGCACTGCATACAGAGGTGGTCCAGAAGTGCGATTCTTTAACTGTTGCCTCTGGATGGAATCCCAGCCTTCCTGTCTGACTTGATCAGGAGGCCTCTTGAAGGGTGATCATCCTAACTGGGGGTTTCAGATGTAGGGCTCCTTCAGAAGCAGACAGGCACATGAGGCACAGGAGCCCAGCTCTGCTACCAGGAGGAAGAACTGTTTTCTTTTAATCAACCTTTTGGTTGCCACCATCTCCTCTGTTCTTGAGAAAGGAGCTTTGTGAGGGAAACTCTACTTACAGTGCAAGACAAGCCCTCCTGTCTCGCAGAGCCATTCTGACCACTCCAAACTGAATGTTTTGAATTGGTTATGAGGTGCCAGAGACTAGAAACTGCCAGAGATGGGTGTTTATAACAAAGCTGCCCAAACTCTGACTGACTGGTCTATTCCCTAAGGAGATGAAGATGCAGAACAACCAGCCCCTGGTCCTCAGCTCCACTGCTGATCCGGCTCAGCAGACAGTCCAGAGTCTTTGTGAGGGGCTCACAAGCTGCAGTCCAGTGGCATCAGCCCACGAGGAGAAAGGACCATGGTTCCGGGAGATGAGGTTGGGCGAAGGAGCAGGCTGAACTCCACATCTAGCTTTCACGTGAGTATAGAAGTCCACACGCATCCTGCTGAGGATGCCTGGAAGGCCAGCGGTCCAGTGGGGACAGATGGGATGCAAGGGCAGGAGGGGAGCCCGGGCACAGGGGCAGGCACTCTCAGACAGCCAAAGGACCCCACACACAGGACCTGTTCTCGGGGTCCTCCAGGCTGCCGGATGATAAGCGCCGGCGCTGGGTGTTCCGACGACTGACAACATTGTCATCTGCCTGCCAGGTATCTGGAGAAAAGAAAACAAAGGTTATAGGAGCCATCCCTCAGGCCAAGTCCACATGGCGTGTCCAGGAGGGAGTCTGAGTTTGACTTGGAAGCTAGAAAAATGCATTTGACCTGAAACTCCTGAGTGTAAGCCACAGTGCATGAGAGAAAGAACAAGATGTAGACACTGCTGTGTGCAGGGGCTGCTCCTGCGGCCCCCTTGGGCGAGGTACAGCCGCTGCCACTGTGGCCTACAGACAGAAACACGACAGATGTTCCTTGTTTGTGAACTTGCCCTAGGACCCATTTTTGTATATTACTTGGTTCTGAGGTTTGCCTGCATGCTAAGGTGGACAAGGAAAAAGAAAGTGGGCCTAGGCGGGCTGTTTCCTCCAGGGCAGGCAAAAGTGGGGAGGGGTGAGAAGGGCATGCTCGTCCTGTCCCAGCTGAGAGCCTGTGCTTGCTATGGGGCGGGGGTGTGTCAGGAAGGGGCTAGCCACCCAGTGGGAGGGCAGTGTGGTGCTCTGGCACCTCCCTCACACCACTGCTGGTGCCATCAAGTCAGGAGACGCTAGCCTGACAGCCCTGGGGTCCCTCAGGTGCCATGCATTACACTCGCCCTCCCAGCAGGTCCCCCAGGTGGAGACCACCCCTGGTGCCTGTTTCAAGCTGCGCATCCATTTACGCTACTTCCTAGTTACACCTGCGCCTGGAATCACACCTAGCTGCCTTTATGCCCAGCTTACCACATACTGACTGAGAGCTTTGGCAAGTCATTTTACTTCAAGCCTTGGCTTTCTCACCCATCACACGGCTTGTTGTGAGGACTGTATGAGGTCCCCCTGCGGGTGCTTAGACCTGACTCGCAGAATGGGCTCGGTAACAGTCCCCACTTTGGTGGTTCAGGCACTGTCGTGTCTTTCCTTAACCCTAACTCCACCTGATCCATTCCCTCCAGGGCAGCTAGAGTTCCTTCCACCAGGAAGGCCGGGCCTCAGCCACCTCCACTCTAGGGATGAAATGAAGCTGACTTCCCGCGGGTAGGAGGGTGGTTTGTCCTCTGGGCCCTGTGGCCTCCCCGTCAAGGCACCTCCAGGCTCTCCAGCACCCCAAACCCCACTTCTCTCCACACTGTGGAGACTGCAGGCCCTTTCACTGCATCAGATGCGAGCTCTCCTGGCAGGGCTGCGGCATACACTGTCGTGCCTCGCAGCTCACAGCCCATTGCAGGGCTCATCCTGTGGTCCTGGGGCCGCTCACCCACGGCTCGGCCAGCCCAAGACACAAAACCCCTTAAAGGTAGAAACACTCGGATGAAGCAGGTATCACGTGCGCGCTCCCCATGCAAGGCCGGTGTGGCCATCCACCCGAGGACAATAGTGTGTGTGGAGGAGGGAGGGCGTGGGCAGGACGGCTCAGAGTCTCTCACACCCAGACTGCCCATGGATCCATCTCTGCTCCCTAGGACATGAGCTGAAGGTGCTTCTTCCCCTCTGAGGGTGGCAGGAGGGATATCAGGCAATAATGCCTCTTTAGTTAGGAACCCCCAATAAAATGAGTTGTTTTGTTTATGTAATTTGGTAGATCTCATACCTATTCCTCAATGTTTATGGGGCAGGACTCCGGAACTGCGGCTGTTCAGTAGGAAAGACCAAAAGCAAATGGTAAACAAGAGAGAAGACACACATGCACGCACAAATAAAAACAGCAGCAGCCACATCACCACCACGCCGGCACCAGCACCGGCACGCCAGGAGAAGCGAGGCCCTCGGAGAAGCTGTCCTGACCGAAGTCACAGGGCTCCCTGCGGAACAGACTCAAGACTCAGACGGGACGTCTGCGTCTCGGGGAGAAGTGGCAGGAGACTGAGGGGCCGTCCCTGGGAAGGGTCTGAAAGGCCCACGGCAGGGCCTGCTGCTCCTCCTGGCCTGCTCTGGCGACCTGGGGTGAGGGCAGGCCCAGTGCTGAGGAGGACGACACCTCAGTGAGGGCTGCTGTGGCCCTGGCTGAATCCAGGCCCTCTGGCCAGAAAATGGAGCTTAGGGACCTGAAATCCCTCCAGAGAAATGGCTAAAGGTGCTTTCCATTCAACTCCTGTTCAGGGAACCAGAAGTGGGAGAATACAGAGACCCCTCGAGGAGGGGAGGCACCACTTCCAGGGGAGGGTGGCAAACTCCTGCCTCTACCAACCCACTGACTAAATTTGAGGGCTAAAATAGTCCAATTGCCCTTGTAGTTTCTCTTGTGGGGAAAGAGAAACTTAATTTGGATTTTCCCTTAGTGTCCATGAGTGCAAACTTTCCTAGTAGCATCTTAGTCATGGGTTATGGGGCCTGAAGAATGAATTGAACTTCAGGTCTGAATAAGTATTTTTTATTTTATTTTTGTGGTACTGGACATACTACCTTCAAGCTATACCCAAAATTTGTTTTTTTTTTTTTTTTGCGGTACTGGGGATTGAACTCAGGGGCATTCTACCTCTGAGCTACACCCCCAGCCCTATTTTTTATTCTTTATTTTGAAACAGGGTCTCACTAAGTTGCGGAGTGCCTTACTAGGTAGCTGAGGCTGGCCGTGAACCCGGATCCTCCGGTCTCAGCCTCCCGAATGCTGGGATTACAAGCGTGCACCACCACGCCCGGCTTCAAAATTTGTTTTTTGTTTTGAAACAGCATCTTGCTAGGTTGCTGAGAGTCTCACTACTTGCTGAGGCTGTCATCGAACCTGTGATCCTACCTCAGCCTCCCAAGTACTGGGATTACAGTCATGCACCACCAGGCTCGGTTCCTATTTTTTATTCTGAAACAGGTGTTCTGCAAACATGTGCTCCTCCTGTCTCAGCCTCCCAAGTACTGGGATTCTAAGGTGTGCTATCATACCTGGCATAGTATTTTTAGATTTCAATGGATATGCCCACTCCTGTACTATGCAGTCATTTAAAACTACTTCCACTAAAAAACCCCCAAAACCCAGGTTTGCCTTTTGTCTTCACACACTCTACCCAGAGCCCTTCCCTAGAACTATCACCGGCCCCACCACTCTCCTGTCACCTTGGAGCTACACTGACTAAGCATGGCTGCACGGTTCTAATCTTCTTACCACCTGTCAGTTTAGACTCTCCCCTCTGAGAACCTTTCAGAAGCAGTCTCAGAACATATCCCCCAGTGTGAAGAAGCAGAAATCCACCCTTGGTTTCAGGGCCTCAGAAGTGTTAGCCTCTTAGGGGGAGAGGGCTGAAATCACCAAGTGGTCTCTAGGCAGAGCAGGGTGAGCATGGCGCAGGCGCTTCCCTGGCTCCGCTCCCTACTGGCACCCACTTGGAGAAACAGACCCAAGCAGACAGGCAGGAACCCTGCCTGCAGGACCAGCGATCTCAGGCAGGACGAGTGACCATACTGCTCAGTGTGAAGAGGCCCATTTAGTCCACGGGGCCTACTGATACCTCAGATACTTCCAGAGTGTCTCCCAGCTTCTTGCCATCAGTGTGATGCTAACAGCAGAGCCGGAGAAACATTTTGCCAAGAGAGCAGATGCACCTTCCCCTCCCCACAAGAGCCCTTGGGCCTTTTGCTGAGGACATGACACTTATGGTACTTATTTAAACCTGAGTCCCTCTCCCAACAGCTGCCACAGGTGTTTGATTTCATACCTGGTCAAACTGTGAACCCAGTTTACTATCAAAACCGCTGGCTCTAGAAGTCACCATAAGAACCCCCAGGGCTGCTTGCTTCTTTCCTGGCCTTGCTGCCCTCCCACAATCACATAAATGGAATAAATACCTGCAAGCAGGTTGGCCAGAGGGTTAGGAAGAAGCAGAAAGAATAAGCTTGGTTTCCACTAGTACTGCTAGCTCAAAGGATTCCCAGCAGCAACCTCTGCCAAAAAATAGGGTGTGTGGGAGCCCTTGAAGGGGAGACAGACTGCTCAGAGGTACCATCCTCCCCTAACTATTGAGGATGCCAATCAAAACAACTCCTTTCCATTAATCCTTACGAATCAAGCATGCCCATTTTTATTAGAAATATATTCTCACAAATACATTTTCTTGGAAAATCTTAATATCCTGAATACGGGCCCTTGCTGATTAGGAACAGAACCCCTCCTACAAGCCTGAGCGAGAGCTTCAATGTGCGCACGCCAGCAAGCTCGGTGTCCGGCTGAGCAGAGGCGGGGAGGACAGTGCTGGCACAGAGTGAACATGAACTTTCACACGAAGTCAGATAACGTAAATGAGTTTAAAAATAAACAAACCAGACAGACAGATCTACATTTGGCAAAAAGACGTGAAACACAAATGGACAGACGAAGCAAGGTCAGGAGTGGGAAGGCAGGTGGTGAGTGTGCCCTGGTTCCAAGCAGCTCCAGTCCACGCCTCACTGGGCAGGAGGCGTGCCACCAGTCATTCCTCCCCTGTGGAATGGAAGGGGCCTGCGCTGGGCTGTGCAAGAGAAGCAGGCAAACTGATCCTGCCTTTTTTTGTGGTATTGGGGAGGGAACCCAGGAGTGTTCTACCTCTGAGCTATACTCCCAGCCCTTTTTAATTCTTTCTTGAAGGGTATAGAAAGACAGAAAATAGAATAGCTCCCGCACAGAGGAGAGGCTCTCGAAAGGGAATAGTCCCCTTTTTAAATTTTGAAACGGTCCCGCTAAGTTGCTGAGGTTGGCCTCCTGTCTCAGCCTCCCAAGCACTGGGATTACAGGCATGCACCACCATGCCCAGCTCTGTAATACTCCTTCTTGGGGCCTTGATGAAGACTGAGACCTGGGCAGTATCTTTAGGATAAACTAGAGAATGACCAAGTGCCCTTCGAAAGGCTGGAGAAGGTGGCTCCCGAGGATTCTGGCTTTCCCCGCCACAAGCTTGCGTGGAGCCAGGGCCTGCTGGGGCCATGTCTGGCACAGGCTGATGGAGAGTGGCAACCACAGGAGGTCGTGTGGCTCCAACACCTCTGGTCACTTCGCTGAGCGAGTAAAGCACTGGACCCAGGCGTGGCTGTTCTGAAGCTGAAACAGGTCTTCATTTGGGGAGTGGTGGAGAGGACTACAAATGGCACAGTGTGAAGGGTATCTCTTCAGTTAAACCAGGAGGGACCTCTGACATGGTCCCACCTGGGCAAGGCTTGGCTTTTATTTTTTAACTCTATTTTATTTATTTTCTTGCAGTACTGGGGATGGAACCCAGGGGCATTCTACCCCCGAGTTACACCCCCAGCCCTATTTTTTATTCTTTATCTTGAAACAGGGTCTCACTAAGTTGCAGAGGGCCTCATTACGTAGCTGAGGCTGGCCACGAACCCGGATCCTCCGGTCTCAGCCTCCCAAGTACTGGGATTACAAGCGTGAGCCACCACGCCTGGCCAAGGCTTGGCTTTTAGAGAAATGTTCTTGGAGCCATTGAATGAGCACACGGAGGTCAGTGCTCAACGTGTGATCAACGTGGTTGCTTTATACAAAATTATCTTAGATTCAATTTAGTATCATAAAAAGGAACAAGCACACTGACAATCCTGAGCAAAACCAAATTTTTTTCCTTTTTCTTTTTTTATGGTGCTAGGGCTCAAACCCAGTGCTTCCTATATGCCAGGCAGTGTTCTACCACTGAGCTATATCAGCAGCCTTCCCTGGTCACATTTAAAACGAGGGCTCCAAGGAGCAGTCACCTCTGACTCTTGGCCTCTCCTTTGGGATCCAAATCTAGTATGTACGATGCAACTAGTAACCTAAAGCTCACTGGATCACAAAGCCACTCACTGGCCTGTACAATGCTGGCTTTCAAATTTTTTCAAATTTCTTTCAGATCCTAACTTGAACACATGTCTTCTGAGGAGCTACGGTTTCACTATAAAAGGGCTGTGGCTCTTTTTTTTTTTTTTTTTGGTACTGGGGATTGAACTCAGGGGCATTCTACCTTCAAGCTATACCCCCAGCCCTATTTTTAATTCTTTATTCTTTATTTTGAAACAGGGTCTCACTAAGTTGCGGAGTGCCTCACTAGGTAGCTGAGGCTGGCTGCAAACCCGGTTCCTCCAGTCTCAGCCTCCCAAATGCTGGGATTACAAAAGCGTGCACCACCATGCCCAGCTGCTATCTTTTTTTTTTTCTTCCAGAACTGGGGATGGAACCCGGGGCATTCTACCTCTGAGCTACATCCCCAGCCCTATTTTATTTTTATTTTGAAACAGGGTTTCACTAAGCTGTAGAGGGCCTCACAAAGTTGCTGAGGCTGGCTTCAAACCTGTGATCCTCCTGTCTCAGCCTCCCAACTACTGGGATTACAAGCGTGCACCACGACGCCTGGCTTTTTTCTTTTTGTATTGGGGACTGAACCCAGAGGCATTCTACCTCCAAGCTACAACCCCAGCCTGATTTTATTTCTTATTTAGAAACAAAGTCTTGCTAGTTTGCTAAGAGCCTCACGTTGCTGAGGCTGGCTTCAAGTCTGCGATCCTCCTGTCTCAGCCTTCCAAGTACTAGGATTATAGGCATGGGCCACCTTGCCTGGTTCTAGGCTATCTTTTTAAGACCTTCATGGAGAGGTATTTGTCTGCTCAAACTTCCTGTTGATGAAAACAAGATAGGCCACCTGGCATAGTATCTGCACGGATCGTGATGGAGGGCATTGTTAGGTCAAATTTTAAGGAGAGGAATATTTGCTCCTTTCTTCCTATCCCAATAGTCCCAGAGCAAGAGTTGCTCTTTGTAAAAAGCTCAAGGACTCTCCTAAGGTCTTCTTACTTCCTTTTAGCAACTGATCTCCAGCACACTCCAGCCTTCTTGCCAGGAACTGCAGGGCAGGACATGGGTGTACCAGGGTGAGAGCAGGGGTAAGAGCAGAGGGATGTCTCCCACTAAGTTCATGTTCAGCAGACTGCCACTCACCGGGTAAGCAGACCTCAGAGCACAGCTTATTGTCCAGTGCTTTCACGCTTGCGATGTCAAAGTCATTGTTATTGTCACACTCCATACCTAGAAATGCGCATGTCCTCTGGCCTGTAAGGGAGTTAATGCAGTTAGAGAGGGGCTGACTGGGTTTTTCTCTGCTTTGCTGTCCTTAAAATAAAAATCTTAAGGATGGAGACAAAAAATAAAATCATATGTTAAAAAAAAGACAATAATTAGGTGGGTAAAGAGTGGACAAAAAAAGGAATCAAATTGTGTAGGCATGTCTGAGTTCTCGCACCACCCTGATCTTCCCCCTAGTTGGCCCCTTTCTGGCTCTGCCCCAATAATTTCAGATCATTGCAGAGGGCTATGGGACACAGGCTTGACAGAGACCAGTGAGGCAGCTGTGCCCAGGCCAGGCTGCTGACACTGGCTGGCAGAAGCTGGAGAAAGCTGCTCATGCCTGTGGCTGTCTCGGGTCCAAGCAGGAGGTGTTTATGACCACGAGGCTCTGCAAAATGATAAACACATAAAACAACAACTAAAGGCCTTAGGATCCATAATTTTGCATATCAAATCAGAATGGCCACATTCACAAAATTATGATTTACTCTCTTCGGAGACCAAAGTTGTTATTTTGAGTATGTTTTCAGTGACTGCCCAGAAATCTACAGACATGTAAGAAGGGAAGGGGAAGTTGTAGAAGTGATTTTTTTCGAGCTCCCTTTTTTCCTTAGTAAAAGGGAGAGAAGAAAACACAAACCCACTGCACAGGGTTCAGAGTGTCAGGTAGAAACAACCTGGCCACCCTGCACTTCTCAGAAGCAAATTTCTTTGGGGGAAACCACCATCCAGGGTGACTCTAGAGCCTGGGGTCCTGAAACCATCCACCCAGGAGGTGAAGCTTCAAGCCCTAGGCTGGTGTGCAGGAGTGGGAGGAGGCCCAGCCTCGATGGCTGTCCTCTCCTCAGGCTCTTGCTGGCGTGGGAACTGTCAAGTCCACATGCACACCCCTTGGCACCCCAAAGCAATGGCCAGCGCTAAAGCAGAAGCAACTAGAATGACATCTGCTGAAGGACCACATCCAGGCCATGGCGCACATGTGCTTGGGAGGTGCCCAGAGCACAGAGGGAAGGGAGTCTGGCTCCTGAGACACGCCTGTGACTTCTCCAGCACCCCTCTTCTTCTTCCTTCCTCACCCTGTAGGCATGTCTTCTCTTCCAGCCTCACTGGAAACAAACTCTTGCTACTGAAGACAAAATCCAGGCCTAAGTAAAGCTATCGCCATGGAAGCCTTCAAGGTTCTTGCCTAGGCTGAGCTGCTGACGAAACCTGCGTTTCCTTGACCACACCCCTCATGTGTGTGCTGCCTCCTGAGAGCCACCTTACAGTAAGGCCAACCATTTTCTCCACAAAAGCAAGACCAGACAAGCTGCCTAACAGTCCTGGCTCCTGTGCTGGAACACACCGCTCCTGCTGCTCCACCTGGGGGCAGCTCCCTGGGCTCAGCTGCACAGCTGAGGAGGCAGGTGTGGGAGTGGCCAGGAAGTCTCAGGGTCTACTGACTGCACATGCTGAGCCGGGTGTGTCCTCTGCAGCATCTGCATCATAACTCCCTGGGGTCTGAGTCCCAGGAAGAGCTGGGAAGATCACCGAGGTCACTGATAATCCTGCTTGCCTTGATATACCCTCAGCAGACAACCCTTTTCCCAACAGCCACACAACTGAACACTGCACCAAGTCACAGTGGTTCCTCTTTCTTTACCCCTAGAAAATATCCAGGAAAGAAAAATACGAGGGAGCACAGACAGGACCAAGCACGTCTTTTACCATCTTCTTGCATGGGAGATCCATCCTCTTCCTCTATGACATCATTTCCCTAGGATACAAGGAGGTCTATGAGTCTACATAGCAGTCAATCCACTAAATTCAGAAATAATCATTGCCCTGGTATCTAACTCCAGGGCCCACATCCACAGCACACATTTCCTGTTTTTTTTTTTTCTTTCTTGGTGTGTGTGTGTGTGTGTGTGTGTGTGTGTGTGTGTGGTACTGGGGAATGAGACCAGGGGCATTCAAATCTCAGCTATATCCTTAGCCCCATTTTATTTTTATTTTGAAACAGCGTCTTGTTAGGTTGATGAGAGTCTCACTATTTGTTGAAGTTGTCCTCGAACATGTGATCCTCCTGTCTCAGGCTCCCGAGTACTGGGATTACAGGTGTGTGCCACCACAGCTGGTAGAAGGCCCCTCATGAGCTCACTCCACACTGATCACACTGGAACTAGTGCCCCCTTGAAGTGCCCCCTGCTAACCAGACAGTGTATGAGTTAGAGTGTGTGGCTACTCTAACCTCTACCCACATTCTACTTCATCTTTTTTTTTTCCAGTACTGGTGATTGAACCCAGGGGTGCTCTACCACTGAGCTACACCCCCAGCCCTTTTATTTTTTGAGACAGGGTCTCACTAAGTTGCATTGCAGAGTCTGGGATTACAGGTGTGTACCACTGCACCTGGAACCCATGTCGCACTCTTCATTGATCTAGGTATGCTACCCAGAAAGGTTTCTTCAGTACCCTCCTCACTGGCTTCGCCAGCAGTTTCTCTGGCTGTGGGAAGGGGTGCCACTGTCTGGTTTCAAGGTTACCTCTGCGTCCTGCTCTCCTGCTGGGAGGCCAGCAAAGTTGCTATCTGGAGACTCCGCTGGCATCCCCTGCAAAAGAGCAACAAAGCCCAAGAGCAGTTATGACGGGCTCTTGTGACAGCAAGCCCAAGCCCAAGCTTTCCTCAGTACAAAACTGGTGGCAGAAAGAAGTCAGGGCTAAGGGAATGCTGTGCTTTCCATGGCTCCGTCTAAGCATCTGGAGGCTTTCCCTGGCACACCCCTTATGAAGCGACTTTAGACACCTGTGCAAGGCACAGAACAGCAAGGGCAACTTTCCCTGGCACACCCTTGATGAAGTGACTTTAGACACCTGTGCAAGGCACAGAACAGCAAGGGCAACTGGACTGCCCTTCCCTTACCTCTCCTTCTTCTGAGGGGGCCCTGCTGGCAGCGCAGGGGGAAGGGAGGGCCTCTCCCTCCTCTTCAGTGCCAGGGGCGATGTAGGAGCCGGACATGGAGGAGACCGTATCAGTGCTGATCTGGGAGGACGCCATGGACATGACTGACTGGGCCAGGCTGCTGCTGGCGGGATCTTTGGAGACAGGAGTTTGAGTAAGGAGGCAGGGTCAAGATACTGAGGAGGAGAGCTCCATCCTTGCCCTGAGCCAGGAGTACAGAGGCCTCACCCTGCCTACCCGCCCCCAAAAGGTTTTCCAAGATCTATCCTTCCTGTCTCCCTCCCTCCCTCCCTCCCTGTCTCCTTCCCCCTCCTTGACTCTCTTTTTTTTTTTTCGGTATTGGGGATTGAACCCAGGGGCATTCTACCTCCAAATTACACCCCCAGCCCTATTTTTTATTCTTTATTTTGAAACAGGGTCTCACTAAGTTGCAGAGAGCCTCACTAAGTAGCTGAGGCTGGCCGCAAATCCAGATCCTCCTGTCTCAGCCTCCCAAGTACTAGGATTACAAGCGCGTGCCACCATGCCTGGCTTTTTTCTTTATTGTGGTATTGGGGACTGAACCCAGGGGTTTTCTACATTTAGCTACATCCCCAGCCCTTTTTATTTTGAGACTGGTTTCGCTAAGTTGCTGAGGCTGGCCTCAAATATGTGGTCTTCCTGCCTCAGCTTCTCAAGTTGCCGGGATTCCCAGCGTCACCTTTCTGCTGTACAACTCAGAACTCACCCTCGGGGACCAGGGCTTTGCTGTTCCCCATGTGTTAAAGGAAACCTCGAGAAGGAACTCCACTCTAGCTCCCTGTAGGAGAACAAGACCCCTCCCTCTCCGGCAGGGTCCTGATCAGTCACCAGCTGAGGCCTTTGCCTGCTGCTCCCTGATGTACCTTCTGGGGAGGAAATGGTGGAGGAGAGCGGCGTTCCTGTGCAAGACGACTGGTCGACAGCCCCCGATGATGACAGGGTGAGGTTCTCACTCTCCGGAGTTGCGCCACATTCCTGGGTGGGAAACACACTGGGATAGAGCAAGCCCAGGTCAAGCATGCTGGAGAAAGCAGGTGAGGGGGTTGGTAGGGATGCGGGAGAAAGGGAACTGGGAAGGACCAGGTCCCCTATCGTCATGGACAGAGGTGACATGAGAGGCAGTGCCAGCTTCCTTTCTGTCAGCACTCCTCTTCAGCCAGAGCCTGGAGTGACTGTCTCCCAGGGGAGGTGCAAACTTCAGTCAGCACCTCCTGACTGAGGCCCAGCACCTGCTGAGGCCATACAAAGACTGCATCTCCGGTGACACAGGTCACCCAGCAGCTGTGACATGGGGACACCCCCGGTTTCCCCAGGATTAGGAACAGCTTTCCTTCAGAAGGAAAAGAACAAAATCAGCAGAGGCCTCGCTGCCTGCAGGACATCTCATAGAGTCGGCAAGTTCCAGCCCAATGGATCTGAAACAAATATCACTTCTCTTTCCCCTGTACCCCCATCTGTCAGTCAGCTGAGCACGCAGCCCAGGCAGATGCAAATTCTAGTGACTGCTCCTCACAGTAATCTGTCCCCTCTTTTCCAGGCATCTTAGTTGGGGCCCCAGCTTCTGAGCCGATTCCTGGCTCTCTGTTCCCTGATTGACCCAGTCGCCGTGTGCCTGTCAGAGGGCTGTGAAGGAGCATGCTCACAGCACCCCTGGCCTGCTCTAATCCTCCGCTGGGATGCTTTTCTCCCCTTTCTCTCATGTCTAAAAGATTTTAAGATTCAGCTCAAATGCTACCTCTTGTTTTTGTTTTTTGTACTGGGGATTGAACCCAGGAGCATTCTACCTCTGAGTTATACCCCCAGCCCTATTCTGTTTTTTGTTTTGAAACAAGGTCTCACTAGGTTGCTGAGCATCTCACTATACTGCTGAGGGCGTCCTTGAATCTGTGATCCTCCTGTCTCAACCTCCCAAATATTGAGATTACAGGCCTGCTGCGCTACCATGCCTGGCTGAAATGCTACCTTTCTATAATGTTTTTTTTTTCTTCTGATTTCCTCCACTTAATGGAATCTTGTACACCTCTACCAAGATGCTGTGTGGTCCCTGGGTGCTCTTCACTTCTATAGTTAGAACTCATCCATTCAACAAGTGCGTACTGGGCAGTGACAGTGCCAGGTGTCGTGCAAGTGTCTATACACGTGCTATCCTGACCTCCTGGGGACAAGGACACTTAGTGTCTTTGAACGTCCCACTGTGCCTAGCTCAGTGACTTCTTCAGGGGGTGGCTAATAAACTTCTGCTAAGTAAAGTCTTAACAGGGACTCAGAGACACAGGGTAGAAAGTTCCAGTCTTCTGCCGCTCCACCACACTGGCCTCCCAGTAGGTCCTCCATCCAGGGCTCCCAGTGCTTTCCTGCTCCAGAACCCTCTTCTCAGATCTGGGTAGCTCGAGCTCTCACTTCCTCCCATTCCCCTTCCTGAGGAATGGCAACCCCGCCCCCGACCTCCGCGTTTCCACCTCCTTGTCCAGCACACTGCTTCACACCGCCATCTGGCACACACGCGTTTTTTACTGTCTTTCATGTGCACACCCACCCCAACTCACGAGAGTACAAGCGCCATAAGGGCAGGGCTTTCATGGTTTCCTCAGCAGACAGGAGGGGCCTGTGAGTAAACGGACTTGATACACTGTGAACGCAGGGATCTCACAGAACCTCGGCAGCTGCCAACTTGGAGGAGGGTGAAAGGTGTTGGACGAATGAATAAAAGCAGGTGAGGAGCCATGCAAGCAGAAGAACAGTGCTTGGTGGCCAGCACCCAAGAAGGGAGAAGAAAGCAAATCACCTCTCCAGGATGCTGGACCGACTGTCTCTGAGAGAGCGGAGTCTCTGACTCACTGCAAGAGTGCTCGTCTTCCTCTTCATGCAGCACGGAAGAATTTTGGGAAACAGATCTGTAAAAGTCCAGAGGGGAAAGCAGCTGACTCCAGAAATCAGAGCTGTTCCGCATTCTCTTCGACCAGACTCCACATGCAGAGGACCGCCAGGGGACGCCCCAGCCATCAGGAGAGGCAGGAGGTGAGAGGGGCACCCAAAATGGACAGAGACTTCTGCTGCCTCTAGCTCCTTCAGTGACTTGCTGGCTGAACTTGGGAAACGCCACTGACATTCCCAGGGTAAAACACCCTCTTTACTTGTGCCCTGTTGAATTCAAACGCTTAAGAGATAGTCACAAGAATCCTTCAGTCTTCAGACTAAGCCTGCTCGTCAGGGTCCTGAGAGGCCCTGTTCAAGGTGCGCGGCATCTTCTTCCCTGTACCCAGCCCCTCCCCACAAAATCACATGAGAGGCTTGCCCAGTGAGAATTCTCCCAAGTACTCACACATATCTTATTTCCATCCCTTAGGGATGGAGCAATCTTCCCCACAGGTCTTCCATGAACTGGGCAGCTCTGAGAACAGCAAGAGTCTACCAAGCCCAGGCCCCGACCCCCGAGAGGAGGGAAACTCGGGTAGGAGCATCTCACTGAGGACCAGGGCTACACTGGCGAGCATCGGCTACTCACTTGGAAAGACTCTTTTTGAGCTTAAGTCCTTGGCTGCTGCAGTCAGACAGGCGGTCGAGGGGGGAAAGTGTCCGGACAGGGGGCAGGTGGCCATCGCTGCCATATGAAGGCAGCATTCCTGAGAGGTGGCCATCTCCAAGCACGTGAAGTGGAGGGACCGCAGGGGATGGGGTGAGGGGACCGTTGAGGGCCTCCAGAAGAGACACCACTTCATAACCTGGTGGAATATTCTCTGACGACTAGGGGAATCAGAGACAGGTTGAAAAATTAATCAAGTACTTTTTGCTCTATGGTACAATCATGTTTCCTACTTGACACTAGAAAAATATTCTCTTAAGCCGGATGTGGTGGCACACACTTATAAATCCCAGCATTTGGAAGGCTGAGACCAGAGGATCCGGGTTCGTGGCCAGCCTCAGCTACCTAGTGAGGTACTCCGCAACTTAGTGAGACCCTGTTTCAAAATAAAGAATAAAAAATAGGGCTGGGGGTATAGCTTGAAGGTAGAAAGCCCCTGAGTTAAATCCCCAGTATCGCGCAAAAAAAAAAAGAAAAGAAAAGAAAAGAAAAGAAAAATATTCTCTTTACATCTGGCCTGGGGGGGCGGTGGTCTGGTAAGAAAAACTTTTCTTTTTTTTTTTTATTTTTTTATTTTTGCGGTACTGGGGACTGAACTCAGGGGCATTCTACCTCCAAGCTACACCCCCAGCCCCCTAGTCCTATTTTTTATTCTTTATTTTGAAACAGGGTCTCGCTAAGTTGCGGAGGGCCTCACTAAGTAGCTGAGGCTGGCTGCAAACTCGGATCCTCCTGTCTCAGGTTCCCAAGTACTGGGATTACAAAGCATGCACCACCACACCTGGCTTAAGAAAAACTTCTAAACTAGACACAGAGAAAAGATAAAATGTCAAGGAACCACATGCTCCTAGATCCTGCTTATAGGTGAACTTTTTCTTAATAATGTCTATTTTGGGGGGGGACTAGGGATTGAATCAAGGGGTATACTACCTTGGAGCTATACCCCCAACCCTCTCTCTCTCTCTCTCTCTCTCTCTCTCTCTCTTTCTTTCTTTCTCTCTTTCTTTCTTTCTTTCGTTTTGTTTTGTTTTGTTTTGCAGTACTGGGGATTGAACCCAGGGGCATTCTACCTCTGAGTTACACTCCCAGTCCTATTTTTTTATTCTTTATTTTGAAACAGGATCTCACTAAGTTGCAGACAGCCTAAGTAGCTGAGGCTGGCCATGAACCCGAAAACTCCAGTCTCAGTCTCCCAAGTACTGGATTACAAGCGTGCACCACCACGCCTGTCCACCCCCAGCCATTTTTAAAAAAATTTTGAAATGGTGTCTCACTAAATTGCTGAGGATGGCCTCAAGCCTGTGATCCTCCTATTTCAGTCTCTCAAGTACTGGGATTACAGGTGTGTGCCATCACACCCAGCAATAATGTCTATTTTTCCTGTTGATAATAGAAATACTCATTACAGAAAATTTGGGATTTTCTCTTTCAAAATAAAAGAGAAAAAAATCAATAATTAATCACCCAAAGTAACTTAGCATTCTAGCATATTTTCTTCCAGTGTACTATTTACACAATTATGTTCAATTTGTAAATAGCAGTTTTCATTTGTTTGTTTTTGTGGTACCAGGGATTGAGCCCAGGGGCATTCTACCTCCTAGCTATACCCCCAGACTTTATTTATTTATTTTGGTAAGGGGGATTGAACCCATGGGCACTGTGACTCAAGTTACATCCCCAGTCCTATTTTGAAACAGGGTCTTGCTAGGCTGATGAGAGTCTCACTATTTTCTGAGGCTGGCCGTGAACCTGCAATCCTCCTGTCTCAGTCTCTCAAGTACTGGGATTACAGGTGTGTACCACCATGCCCAGCTAAATAACAATTTTCTATCCAGCTTTTTTTTTTTTTTTTTGTACTAGGGATCGAACCCAGAGGCATTCTACCTCCAAGCTACATCCCCAGCCTGATTTTGTATCTTATTTGGAAACAGGGTCTCACTAGGTTGCTGAGAGCCTTGCTAAGTTGCCATGGCTGGCTTTGAACATGTAATCCTCTTGTCTCAGCTTCCTAAGTACTGGGATTTCAATGTGTGCCACCATGCCCGGCTTCTATCCTGCTTATTTTACTGAACATATTTTCCTATGATTTTAAAACCTCTTCAGATATATCCCTTTTTCATAGACATCCTAAATTTCCTAACTATTCTGCTAGTGCTGGGTATTTAGTTGTGTTTAGCATATTCTACTATAAATAATGTTCTCATGAACACCTTCTGTATAAATCTTTTTCAAGGCTGAGAATGTAGCTCTTGGGCAGGTGGCTTGCTTAGCATACACAAGGCCCTGGGTTTGATCTCTAGAATTGCAAAACAAAACAAAATTTCCAGATTATTTCTCGAAATTTTCGGGATATTATGGGTCATTTTTGTTATTGTTGGAACTGGGGATTAAACCCAGGGGCTTCATTGCAAAGCAAGCACTTTGCCACTGAGCGACATTCCAGACCCTTTTCTTTTCTCTTTTTTGCAGTACTGGGGATTGAACCCAGGGGCATTCTACCTCTGAGCTATACTCCCAGCTCTATTTTTTATTCTTTATTTTGAAACAGGGTCTCACTAAGTTGTGGAGGGCCTCACTAAGCAGCTGAGGCTGGCCACGAACCCAGATCCTCCGGTCTCAGCCTCCCAAGTACCGGGATTACAAGCGTACGCCACCATGCCTGGCCTCTCAGCTCCTTTTCTTGATATTAAATTCTTACACCTTAGCTTACTAGGCATAAATGTTTTTAAGGGCTGGGTACAGTGGCACATGCCTATAGTCCCAGTAACTGGAAGGCTGAGATAAGAGAATTATAAGTTTGAGCTAGTCTGGGTAATTTAGCAAGACCCTGTCTCAAAATAAAAAGTAAACTAAGTACTGGGATTACAAGTATGTGCTATCATGCCCGGCTCCTACATCTTTTTTTTTTTTTTTTTTTTTTTTTTTGTGGTGCTGAGGATTGAACTCAGGGACATTCTACCTCCGAGCTACATCCGCAGTCCTATTTTTTATTCTTTATTTTGAAACAGGGTCTCACTAAGTTATCAGGGCCTAAGTAGCTGAGGCTGGCTGTGAACCGGATCCTCCGGTTTCAGCCTCCCAAGTACTAGGACTACAAGTATGCGCCCACTACGCCCAGCTTCCTACAGCTCTTAATATATACAATTGCTTTATTTTATTTTCTAATTATATTACTAAAATCAGTATAAAACACCTGTTTTTTTTTTTTTTTTTTTTTT
>PVLC010013518.1:0-41313 GCA_004027655.1 Graphiurus murinus | reverse complement strand
TTGAATAACTACGTTGTTGCCTTAACATATCTTTTTCTTGGTCCCTAAAATAAATATTGTTCACTGAATAATAAACCTCATACTAGTTATTATTTATTGAGTTACTCCTATGTGCCCAGAAATTATGCATATTAGATCAGTTTATCACTCAATTTTATCACCTCATTTCAGAGAAAGAAACTGAGATTAGAGAATTTAAGTGTGAGAGTTTCAGAACTCTTTCCTAACTCTTTCAGGCCTCCTATAAAAGAAGCCACACTAGTAGCTCTTTTGGCAGGAGAATCACATAATTCTGTGGTCATTAATAATCCATGGACGAGCACCAGCATTGGATTCCTCCTGGCAAGTAGAGATAGTGTGGCTTGAGCTCATGTATCTTTTTGAATAACTGCTTTTCTATAGGCTATCATAAAAGAAAATTAAGAGTTCGAAGAGAATGTAGGCTCTCGGGAAACACACAAGCTACATGATGTCTTCAAGATTTTGCATTTAACTGTGATTCTCGGATTCCTTTCCATAACCAGTTCATAAAGGCACATTCTAGCTTACTAACTATGTAGGATGGACAATTTGGCCTGGAGCAAGCAGTCTCCAGTGTTAGAAACAACATATCTAGTAGTTGAGGATTCATTGACAAGAGTTCCTATGTAAAAACTGAAGATTTTTACCTAAACAGGACAGATTCTGAAGCCAAGTACAGAATGAATCACTGGGGATTTGCCAGGAAATCAAACTAGTAAGGTTAAGAAACATTTTGCTTCTTCTGTGAGACCAAAAAAAAAAATGTATGAAATCAATAATTAGAGAAGTCTGTACTTGGATATTAATTTCCCTACCCACTGACACTTTTCCCTTGCTAGAGGAGATGAATATTTACGCTATTTCCAAAGATCTCTACATTCTTCCCGAGATGTGCTTCTCTTCTTCTACGAGTTGGGGAAAAACCAAAATGACAAACAACACAAAGAAGATGTAGAAGGATTTTTTTCATACTTGCCTCCAGCTAAATAATATCTCAATATGCTGAGTGTGGAAGTCATTCATTTCTCCAAAAGTGAGCACAGTCAAATTCCTGTCGTACATTTCACACCTCTACTAGAAATGCTGATTTTAAAAAAACATCCCTCCACACACCAAGAAGTAGTAATTGACTGTTATTGATAGAATAAGCTGAGAGCAGCCCTAAAAACATTAATACTGAACTCTTGGTCATCAATGTTATTATACTAATATTTCCTGTAATATTCTGTATAAGAACTGTGTGCTGGGCATGGTGCTAAACACTTTGCATGCATTAGGTCATTTGATACGTGGTGATTTGACTTTTTGTAGTAAGTACTGATTATACTTTAGAAAGTGAAGTACACTGTGCCTATCGTAGTAGTGATTCCTCTGTTAAAAATGCTCCATAAAGAACACGTAGAATAGCAGAGGGAAATATAGTCACCAGAAGTCTATCTATAATCCTACTGATTGAAAGACATTACACTTTGAAAAATATTCAGATTCAAGTTCGTTCTTTTCTCAATCTCTCTCTCTCTCTCTCTCTCTTTCTCTCTCTCTCTCTCTGTCTTTCTCTCATGTGTGGGGAGTTACTGGGTATTGAACCCAGAGGCATTCTACGTCCAGCGCTTTTTGTTTTGAGATAGGATCTCACTAGGTGGCTGAGCCTCAAACCTGTGATTCTCCTCTATTTCAGCCTCCCAAATACTAGGATTACAGGTGTGCTCCACCATGCCTGGCAAGTTCTATTTCTTACAGCTCAGATAGACATGGGATTCTCATCTTGTCACCACTGTGATTATATTCACTTAGTGGCAAATATGATTTCTGTCTCCCTTCACTAAAGACACTTTCATCTATGAAAACATGACTGTATAGAAAAGCTATGCAGCTAGGAATATTGGGGACTGGATCTCATAGGTCCCTTCTATTCCATTCTTGAGTGCTTATAAGCCAGCTCCATGCTTTCTTTTCAGAGCACTGGCTGAAGGATCAAAGCTAATTTTGAGAGAAGAGGAATCTCTAATTCTCTGAATGGTGCCTCCCTGGGAGGAGGATCAAAGGAACGCTCCAGTGCTCATGGCCCGATAAGAAATGAAGGAATCCATGCAACGATCCAAATGACCAGTTTGCCAGGACCATGCTACGCTCTGAAAAAGTTGTCAGAATCTCAGGAAGGGGAGAGGTTCCAAAGAGGCATGGAGCCAACGTAATTAACAGAGCTTTCATGGTAGATTGCCTTTGGAGTTCCAGGCATGAGCTCGGGGGCTGGGAAAGCAGGATGGATCCAGCAATCATCCCATCTCAATATGTTTGCACCTTGATACCAGTCCCTGGAGAATCCGGAGCTGCCGCCAGCCTCACTCATCACACAGAATTAGTGGGTATGTGAGCACTACGGCGTGGCTGCTCCACACAGCAGTCACCGAGCGGGAAGATTTATTGCTCTATTTGACAGTCTGTTATTCACTAACTGAGCATGACACATCTGGGACTTAGAATCATCAACTTGGCATCTAACAGGAGAGTGAACCTTTGGGAGCAGGACAGAGGTGGGGGAAGTGGCAGTCTGCAGAACAGATTTCCATTTTCCCGCTGACCCCGATGGCTGGGCAGGGCTGGAGATCATCACCCGATGGAAGGGCAGAAGCAGATACACGGAGGGCCTTGGTCTGGGGTGACATAATGAAGCTGTAGGCTCCCTGAAGGGAAGGGTGCCCACAGGGGTACACATCTTTCCTGGTTGCACTGGGCAGGTGTTTGTTCTCCTTATCTTATAAGAATGTACATTCCTTGAGGAGCACAGAAAAGCTCCTCTCCCTGGCTCCCTCTCTTTGCAGCTGATGCCAAGCATGGCTGCTGGAGGAGCATGAGCCTTCCTGCTTGAAGCCACTCTTTCAGCTCTAGTCTCTGCTGGCGAGCTGGCCTTGCATCCCCTTTCCTGTGCCCTGGCTCTGCCCCACCTGCCATGGGCTGAGGTTGGACCCAGGCAGCATCTTCAGCCTCTGCTTGCCCCTTGCATCAAACAAAGGTGAAAATAAAATCTTTTCTTGCCCAGTATGAAGCAGAGGTTCTGTCCACAGAATTACTGCAAGCTCCACCTTTGCAATGAAAAAGAGTGGCACTC
This sequence comes from Graphiurus murinus, assembly GCA_004027655.1. Lineage (NCBI taxonomy): Eukaryota > Metazoa > Chordata > Mammalia > Rodentia > Gliridae > Graphiurus > Graphiurus murinus. The sequence continues at coordinate 38,183 of PVLC010013518.1, read as the reverse complement.
ACTAACGATCAGAGACATCATTTATTTAATCTTCATGAATCCACTGGGAGCCATGGCTCAGAGGCCCATGAATAGAAATGGCAAGTTTGCTCAGAGCGTTCAAGGCAGTTAAGACAATTTGTTTAGCTGGCTACTAAGTGCTCCATGGACTTATCTATCCTGGCTGAAAGTGGCAGGCACACCACTCCCCCACTACAAATGGCTAATCTTTATGCTGTGTTCCAGTAAGTTTACACAAGATGGAATAAAAGTGTCAGTATCTAATTCTACCTCTTTTAGGTCATGTCTATCACTCCCTTATGATACCTAAGCACTATCTCTCCATTTATTTTCTTTCTCTTTCCTTTCTGTACTTCTCTCTCTCTGTGTGTCTGTCTGGCTTTCCTCTCCTCTTCTCATGTCTTCTCCAAACTATCCTTTCCCTGATTCCCCCTCTGGCAAGTTGAGGCAATGAACAAGGTAGTGGAACCACAAGCAGGGGCTCCAGATCACCTTTCCTCCTAATCCCTCTTGCAAAACTCTGTTAAATAAAGAAACAACCCCAGCAATGATGAAGGAGAAGTGATGTGTAAAAGTGAAGTGCTCAGCTGGGCATGTTGGTGCACGCCTGTAATCCCAGTACTTGGGAGGCTAAAACAGGAAGATTGTAGGTTTGAGACCAGTCCCAGCAACTTAGTGAGATACTGTTTCAAATTAAAAAAATAAGAAAGGGATAATGTTGTAGTGTGGAGGTAGAATGTCCCTGGGTTCAATCCTCAGTACACACACACACACACACACACACACACACACACACACACACGCCATGAATTGATATATTTTACTCTAAACATTTTGTTACTTGAATTGTAGTTTAACTTTGATCTCACTGAAAAGGATTTAGCCTTTTTAAAAACAGACAAAGCTGATCCTGTTTTTTATCTTACTGATTTGATGAAACGGAAGTATCAGAAATATTGTGGGCACATTAATCAATGCATAAACTCTTAGATGTTATATGCTAATGGAGGAAGCTTAAAATAGTTTAGCTAAATTAAGAGCATGAAAAGTTGGTGGTAAGGAAAACAAATTAGAGGCTTTCAAATCAGAAACCAAGAATAAATAAGAATGAGTTGGCAATTATTAGAAGATAAATACCAAAAAACACCTGTTTTAGAGGCCTAGAGGTTCCCAGTATCAGAAAAATCTCCCCTGCCTCTCCTTTTCCTATCTTGTGATTATGGATTTCTAATTACACAATTATGTGTCTGCTGAGAATTAGGATTGTCTCTAAATAATCAGAAAGTGCCATCAAGAAACTATCCCCCTTTGTCCCCACAAGAGCTACAGTGGAACAGCTCATTCCACTTGCCTCTTCTTCCCATAGAGAATGGTCCCTTTACATGAAGATGGAGAGGAGTTGGGCCTGACCAACCTTTCACCTTGTTGAGTTTTCATATGGCCTGCTTCCTATGAGATGATTATCTCCATCCTGAATTCCTTCTGCTCTAGTTCAATTACCTATGGATTGTTAACTCTACCTGAATGTGTTAGTTTGGTAGATGTTTCAGTCAGCATTGTCACTGCTATGATCCAAAACACCTGACCACCACTACTTAGAGGAAGGAAGATTTATTTGCTCACAGTTCTGGAGATTTCAGAGGTTCAATTCATGTTAGGCCAGGGGCAGTCTGTGCAGCTCAGGGCATGGTATGGGGAGAAGAGGGAGAGGGAGATAGATAGATAGATAGATAGATAGATAGATAGATAGATAGATCTGCTCTCACATCATGTAGGCCAGAAGCAGGAGAGAGAGAGAGAGAGAGAGAGAGAGAGAGAGAGAGAGAGAGAGAGAGAGAGAGAGAAGGACCATATATAGTCTCCTCCCCCAGAGGTTCCTCCTCAGCAACCAAACCCTGCCTCCAACATGGCTGCCTTGTCTCCTGGGGACATTCTAAATTTAAACCATAATAGTAGGGCTACCATAACAAAGTACCATAGACAATTCGAACAACAGAAATTTATTTTCCCAACATTCTAGCTGCTAGAAGCCTAAGATGAGGGTATTGATAGGTTTGATTTATTCTGAGGATTCTCTCCTTGGCTGGTAGATGATCACCTTCTCACTGTGTTCTCATGTGGTCATTCCTCAGTCTGTGTGCTAATCTCATTTTCTTATAAGGACATGATGAGTCCATCCTAATGAACTATTTTAATTTAATGAACTTTTAGAGGCTCTGCCTTCACATATAGGAAAGATACTGGGGGATAGGGTGTGGACATGTGAATTTGAGGGGATAAATCAGCCCATAGGATCATGCCTCCTCACTTAGATTGAATGCACTTCTGCTTCTGATCTGCTAGCGGGATGGAATTATGACACTCCATCCAGCAGCCAGAAACTTGAAATGTGAATGCAGTTTCTTCTGGAACATCCTTGCATTATTTTTATACACAAATTCTTTCTCTTTCATGAACTCTTCCATATGATTGAATCACTACCATCCTGACCATTTCTCCATATTCATGAAGGACATTGGCTCCTTACATTGTCCAGGGTAAATTCAACATCCTTGTGTACCAATCATTTAAAATTATAGTTCCTTAATTCTTCTATCTCTGCAACTTAAAGGACCTTGCCCTCTTCCTTCACAGCTACGTATCTTGAATGAGGAGGGTATACATGATGCTTCTATAAACTTTCCTCCTATTCAGTTCTCAACACAAAATAACCTAGCTCATGCTCCATCAGCTTACTCCAGTAAGACTGCTCTTGCTAATAAAATTCCCAAACCTTCCTTATTTCTAATCCATGGACATTTGAGATTTAAAGAAGTCCTCCAATTGTCCAGACTTGAGTAATTTGCCCTGTACTATAACTATAAATTGTGTCTTCCCCAATCCACAGTCCCTCATTCTATTCTTATTTCAGAGATTCACTTCTCTTCTTATCTTGCAGCTCTGATGAGGGCTACAAGATGCAGTTTGGAAGGATGCATCAGAGTTTATCAAGTAAAAAGGGCTGGAAAGAAGGGCATATTATACAACAAAAATACAAAATTATAGTAGTAGCAATAATAATAACACTAATGACAAATTTCACTAATGTGTAAAGTACTTATTCAGGGGTAGGCACTAGTAAACAGATTTATTTATTTAATCCTCCCAACATTCATATGAAGCAAGTGCTATTGTCTCTTCCATTATATAGATAAGAAAACCAAGGCATAGGAAAGAAATTAATGTTTTCCAGTTAGTACAAGGCAAGGCTAGGATTTAGCCAAGCAGGCTGGCTCCACACTTGTTCTTATAATTATCACACGACATCACCTATTATTTTTGTATATCCTGAGAGTAAATAAATCACAAGATCATGGAAGCATAGTGAGAAGAGATGATCACCCTGGATCATCCTTAACTTGGCCACAGGACAGTCCTAGCTCCATCAGCCCCCATCACCACTCCAGCCTCCTCTCAGAGGGGCACAGGGATGTTATAGATGCTCTGAGTGGGGCTGTCTCAGATTCTGTGTAGATACAGCCCTTGACCCCACTGCTGTCACACGGTGACAATGTGGAGGGGCTCTGGAGGACAGGCTTCCACCCTGTGCTCTTCAGATTCCAGAAATGGAGGTGCTATCTTCTCATCACACACCCTATGTGGCTTGTCGAGAGTAGAGTTCATGTTTTTCCATGAGTGATGCTCATCCTAGTCCTTCTTTCTCACTATACCCCAACCCCATCCTGGAGATCTTCATCCTTCTCAGAGGGGAAGACTCATGATCACACCATCTGCATTTCCCTAACGCATTACTGAAAGAAAAAGTTAAGTCCTTGGTTCTTGATGGCCTTGGTTTTGTCTCCAAATTCTTTTTCTCTCCTGCTCTTATCTGTGTCCTGTGTTTCCAAAGTTCATATTGAAACTGGAAAGCTGAGCCAGCACCTCATTTCTCTTTCCATTTTGATATTGCTCTGAGTAAGGGACATCCATAGCTGGAGGAGCCGGAGAGGGTAAGGCAGGACTAGTGAAAAGATTCTGAGGATATCAGCAGGTTCACATTTCAAAATTTATTTTTGCTCATAGATGCATCATTTTACCTATCTATCATGTCTATTAACTAACTTCAAGGAGAGTGAGTGCCTCTAGATTTGCACACCAAAAGGGTAGCATTCAAAGCCATTTCTCTCTGAAATGAAAATCTATTTCCTTCCTATAAGTGGACAGTGGTCCAATTTATTAAATTTATGCCAATAATTACAAAAGCTGCCAAGTATCTCTGGCTTCTATCCAATGACTTGGATGAGATCTTTTTGTTCATAGCTGGGCATGATGTTGCATGCCTGTAATCCCAGTACTTGGGAGACTGAGACAGGAGAATCACAGGTTCCAGGGCAGCCTCAGCAAGTAGTGAGTAAAATGGTGATAGCTAGGAACTGGGGAAGAGAAAAGTAAATAATGGTATATCCACATAGTGGAGATAGCCAGTAAAATGTTTCTAGAGAAGTCCAAATTCTACTTCTATGAATTTAACTATTTTAGATTCTTCATGTAAGTGGAATCATCTAATATTTGTCTTTCTGTGTCTGTTTTATTTTATTTAACATAATGTCCTCCAAGTTCATCCATGTTGTTGAAAATGACAGCATTTTCTTCCTCTTTATGGCTGAATAATATCCCACACATTCATATTAAATAATATATATTACATTTTCTTTATTCAGCAGTCAAGGAACATTTAAGTTTCCATGCCTTGCCTATTAAGAGGAGCATTATAATGATCATAGGAGTGCCAATATCTCTGAGATTCTGATTTCATTTCCTTTGCATGTATACCTGGAGGTGGGATTGCTTGATCATATGGTAGTTCTCGTTTTAATATTTTAAGGAAATTTCATTCTGTTTTCCACAGTGGTTGTACAAGTTTACATTCCTACCAGTAGTGTACAGCATTTCCTTTTCTCCACATTCTTGCCAATGCAAATTATACATACATACATATTATATATATGCATATATATATAAAAGCCATCATTATAAGTATGAGATGATGTTTCATTATGATTTCGATTATCATTTCCCTGCTGATTAGTGATGTTGAACACCCTTTCATATACCTGTTGCCCACTTGTATGTGTTCTTTGGAGAAATGTCTACTCAGTTCCTTTGCCCGTTTTATAATTGAGTTATTAGTTTTTTCCTATAGAGTTATAGTGCTTCCTTATATATTCTAGATATTAACCCTTTTTCAGATATATGGCTTGAAAATATTTTCTCCAGTTCCATAGGTTACCTTTTCGTTTTGTTGATTGTCTCCTTTAATGTGCAGAAGCTTTTTAGTTTGTTGTAATTCCACTTGTTAATTTTTGTTTTGGGTCTCGTATCTAAGAGATCATTGCTAAGGTCAATGTCAAGAAGCTCTTTCTCTCCTCTGTTGGCTGTTAATGTCAAAACTCCAATATTTAATTTCCCAAATATCTAGCTTATGCCTTTTTGTTGTTGTTGTTGCTTTTTTTTTTGTATGTGCTAATTATATTCACATTAACATTGGGGATTATAATTATATTTATTCTAATATCCTATTTGGTTTGCCCTATTATAATTTGCTGTGCTTGGTACCTCTCCTACCTGATAGAGGTTTTATCCAAGCACTGGGTACATTTTTTTTTTTTTTTTCGGTACTGGGGATTGAACTCAGGGGTATTCTACCTCTAAGTTACAGCCCTATTTTGTTTTCTTTATTTTGAAACAGGGTCTCACTAAGTTGCGGAGAGCCTCACTAACTAGCTGAGGCTGGCCGCGAATCCGGATCCTCTGGTCTCAGCCTCCCAAGTACTGTGATTACAAGTGTGCGCCACCATGCCTGACAGAGTACATCTTGGTTGGGTATTCATCTTCATATTTCGAGTCCTTCTTTCAGTGCTGTACCTATGAATGCCATATCATTTACCTCCGCTAGCCTCCAGGACTGTGGGTACAGCAGTAGAAAGTCTTACTATTTGGGGTGCTCCAGTAGTTAGTCTTGACTAGGGGCTTCTTAGCTAGCTTAAGTTTTGTCAACCACTTGAGACTCTGCCCCCATCTCACCCCTTCAGCCCAGATATTCACAATCACTGATCTCACTTGCAGACAAAGTCTCTCTTGCTTGCTACTTGAAATAGCAAGAAGGAAGAAACAGGTCAGTTTTCTCAGCTGCCTCTGGTGTGATACCAGTCAGCTCCCATATTTAACAGATCCAAGTTTGGGGCGCCCTCAAGACTGCTCCTAAATTATGAACTTTTTACTTAAAGAATTCATAAATATATGTGTATATATACATATATGAATAGTCTTTTTGTTTTCTCCTTAAGTCCAATTTAATTTCAATTTTTCCAGTTTTTAAGGACTTTTCAGAATTTCTAATAACCACATTTCAGATAACCACTTCTTGTTTCTCAGGTTTGTGAGAGTTTTTTCCCCTTTTCTTTTTTTTTTTTTTTTTTGCGGTACTGGGGATTGAACTCGGGGGCGTTCTACCTGCGAGCTATATCCCAATCCCTATTTTTTATTCTTTATTTTGAAACTGAGTCTCACTAAGTTGTGGAATGCCTCACTAGGTAGCTGAGGCTGGCCGCGAACCCGGATCCTCCGGTCTCAGCCTCCTGAATGTTGGGATTACAAGCGTGTGCCACCGCTCCTGGCTTTTTCTCCTTTTATAAATCTGTCATTTGGGGGGCTACAGGAGGAAAAGGGAGGCTGGATCTTTTCCCCAATTTATGATTTTGACCCAATCACTAATTATTCTTATTGAACAACTTGAGAAAATGTAATGTTTCTAAGGCTTTTCCAGAAACAGAACACTGATGTGATCTAGTACTCTCCATATTATTCCTATACGGTAGGTAAGGCAGGTGCATCTTACTCTCATTGGAGAAAGGCACGCTGGAGGCCTAGAGTGACGGCTGCTGGAAAGCACATGTAATAATAACACCAGCATTTATACAGGGCTTCTCATTGGACCCTTCTCACAGTCCTTCTATGTAAGTATTATTCATTACAAAATTGAGGAGATGGAGATGGTCACAGAGGAGATAAGAAGCACTGCAGAGTCTCCAATCAGTCTCTTCTGATTCCAGACCTGGTCTCCCAGCCCCAGCAGTTACTTTCTACTCCACACACTGTGGTTTTTCTCTGGATCGCTCACCCAAAGCTCACCAATTTCTTGCTTTGGAGACTCAGTGGATATTCACAACAAAAGATAATCAGATGCTTTGCATAAATCCCTTCTCTAAACACAAGTCTTCCAGACAGGTGGCTGCATTCCCATTAACTCTCTGGTCCCTTCCAGTTAACACCTAGGAGGCATGGAGGTTTAAATCTTCCTCTTATTCTTTATCACCTCTAGCTACACTATGGAGAGATATGACCCCACCAGTTTAGCCCCAATTGTAAACAGGCATAAAATCTTTCCCCAGATTTTGTAACATTCCTGGAAACTGTAGAATCACTGAGAAGAGGAGCATTCTATTTCTGAGTCCAGTCTGTTGGTGGCCTGTAGGTGAACGTGGTACATACCGCAGTACCCTGGTTTTGCCATCAGTATGTGGGTCTCCATGCTCCCCATCTGATAGGGCTGGATTCAATCATAATATTTCCTGTGTTTTTCATAATGTACAGTGCTCTACTAAAAGTTTCACAATAAACTTTTAAATCATTTTGCATATTTTAACATGAAAATAAAAACCCTGAGGATTGTTGTGAAAAATGTATATAGATGTTTCTCCTTACATAATAGGGGGTTTTCGGTCTTTGCTGGACATTGGAAAAGATCTTTAAAATGCAAGGATGCCTGAGTTTTATTCTGTTATGGGATGAATTGTATTCCTCTCTCAAATTCACATCCCCAATGTGATGGGGCCTTAAGGGGGTAATTAAAACTAAACCAAGCCATATGGGTGGGGCCCTAATCTAGTAGGATTTATGTCCATATAAGAAGAGAGACAGAGCTCCAATTGAGAACATGCCATGTGAGGACACAGTGGGAAGATAAACCAACTCTGATGGCACTTTGGTCTTGGTTTCTGGCCACTGCAACTGTGAGAAAATGAATTGCTGTTGTTTAAGCCACTCAGTTTGTGACATTTTGTTTTAACAGCCTAAGGAGACTTATACATACCCTCTGTGACATAATTCTTCTGAGATTTGGCCTGTGCATTGGGATTTCTAAAAAGCTCCATAGGCGATTCTAACCTGCAACCAAGGCTTCTAACTACATCAAGGCTTTGGGTAGAGAACAAAACAATATGGTCTCTGCTTTATTGGAGAAGATTGCTGCTCAATAAGTTTAGTTAGACAAGGAGATGGATGGATGAATGATGGGTGAATGGATGGAAGGATGAATGGATGGATGGTAGGTTTGTGGCAAATGTTATAAAAGAAAAGGACAGGATGCTGTAAGATAAAATTAGAGTAACATTAAAATTTTACTTTGGATCAAACAATAAAGACCTTTCAAGAGCTGACACTTCAGCCAAGACCTGAAATAAGGCAAGGGGCAACCTGAAAAGATAGGGAAAGTAAACCAGGGAGGAGATATCCCATAGTCATATTTCAACTTACAGAAGAATATATTGTTTAGGAAAGAAATTGAATAAGAGACTCAATAATGCTTTTAGCTTGTCTTCATAAAATAAGTATATTTAGAGAGTATTCTTTGCCTATGAAACTTCTCCTGTATTAAATCTCTAATTTATTATGCATTTTTTATTATTATTATTATTATTATTATTATTATTATTATTATTATTTGTAGTGTGCGGTACTGGGGATTGAACCCAAGAACCTTTTTAACTCCGAGCTACACCCCCAGCCCTATTTTTATTTCTTATTTTGAAACAAGGTCTCACTAAATTACCAAGACTGACCTTGAACCTGCAACCTTCTTGCCTCAGTTTCCCATGTACTGGGATTACAAGTGTGTGCCATCACACCCATTAAAGAATAAATTTACTTCTAGATGGTGAATCACTTCTTCCTATTAAGTAACATCAGCAGACTAGTAATGCTACTGGAAGTGTCAAAAACTTATATGATCATCCTAAATTTTAAAATGCAATACAAATGTGTCCTGTTTTATCAGAATATTAGATTCATATGTTATAAATAAATTTCCATGGCATCATAAGAGAAGATGCATGTTCAAAATTGGCTTGGCAAGGCAATTTTACTTTTTGCAAAAGAAGATCCTGCCACCAGTAAAGTCAGGTGTGCAAGACTGTTAAACCAAAAGCCCACTTGGTCTTTTATTCCTAAGTGAATCTTCTGGACTACATTCCTACTGGTGTGAGCATAGCTTCACAATCTTAGTGCAATTAGAGGGATTGGGGGAGGGAGGGTTGGCACTTGCAATTTCCAAGAAATGCTAACTTTACAAAAGAATGTGAGTGCATACAAGATTACAAAATGGTAGTTTTACAAAACGGAGCTTAAGTCAAGCTATTCCTTTAATAGAAAAGATCTAATTATATTTTCACAATATGTAATAAGGAAGTAAATACATAGGAGATACATACTTAAAAAGTACTCCTTCTACATTCTGGTGTGTACCAAATGTGTTTGAATATGCTTTGAGCTTTATTTTTAACTTTGATGTATTGCCAGTTTGGGCTGAAGGAATGAGGAGCACCCACATGCTCAACTCCGCATCTCCAGGAACTCTCTGACAGATTTTAGTGCAGTTTGCCCTCATCAAAATAGGTCATGCAATTACAACTTATTGCCTCAGAATCTTGGAAATGAGGAATCATTCTTTGTATTTTTTTTTAAGTCATATGTTTAGACCGTATAAAACTGAGTTTACCTCATGAAAGGTAATATTTTAAAAACAAGATAAATACTTTAAACCATATCTTAGTACCGATTAAAGGAAATTGAAAAGGGTAGGTGTGTACTCTTTAACAGTAGAAGATACAATCCAGTTATATTACATTAAAAATAATCACCTAAGTTTGGTGCCGGAGTCTTTTCAAATGTCTTTACACCTTCCTTTCCAAAACGGAGCAAAACGCCCAGGACATTGAAAGTTTTGGGTGGATATTTCATTGACTCCCTCTGAGCCTTGCTCTCAAATACTCGCCATCCCCATCTCGCCCCCAGCTCCTCCCAAACATCCAGAAAAGATATTCCACAGCACCCCAAATTCACTTCCGCTTGTGACATTCCCACGCAGCCAGAGTGAGGCAGAGAAAAGAGTTGTCTAGGAAGTTCCCTCATCCCTTAGTTTTTCTTTCTCTCCTAGAAAAGAAGCTAGACAGCTTTGCAGAGGGGATAAAGGGTAGTGGAGGCTCTTGGGGCGGGAGGGGCGGAGTCTGGAGCGCCGCCCCCAGACCATCCAGCGGGAAAACAGCTTTCCACATTCACCGGGAGAAAGGGAACAAGGCCGGGGAGAAAAGGGGCAGGGACTCCCTTTGTATCTGTGTCCAATATGGTTCCTTTTGATTTCCTATTCTCCGCGGTGAAGGGCTCCCCAGGGGTTCTCATCTGTTACCAGGCTGGGCTGTACCTGCCGGCCTGTGTGAAAGTCGCTCAGCTGCTGCCCTGGGTGGGGCGAGCTCTCCACATCTATCTCCCTGGATCCAGGACGCCAGGGCCGCAAGGATCAAGCCCCACACGGAGCACAAAGACAGGTCTGGAGAGAAAGAGCCGACCCTCTCCATTGTCCGGCGTTCTTTGTGTGGACGCTGGGGTCAGCGCGGGCTGGCTCCCGCCTTCCTGCCTCTGCCAGAGAGAAGAGGCCGAGAGGAGCTCGCCCCCAAGTACAGTACGCCGGCCCTGGACCCGTGGCTGAGCGAAAACCGAAGATGATGGATGCGTCGACCATTACCCCGCCACACATGTCCCCACCTAAAACCCAGGACGTCAGGAAAACTGACATTTTTATTTATTTTTTTAATCAGTTTTTCTGTTCTGGGACCAGGTACTGTACTTGAAATTGTGCTTCTGGAATGAATGACAGAATTAGAGTTTAGAGTTAAACCAAGTATCCGCTGACCTCAGAAAAGAAGACATTAAATATTCTATTATCATCTTCTTTGACACTGCGAACATTGCCATCTTGCCATCATTATTTAAATACATCATTATTTAAATACCAATTTAAGAAAGCACAGAGTTGTTGGTTGTAAGTCAGAAAGAAGATACACAGAGGAGAAAGGATAAAATTCCAAGAGTCAATGATAAGGAAGACGTCGAAATAATTTGAAAAGCAGGGAAAAGTTAAGGATGGTGTAATTTTTATTTAATAAAAGAGAAGATTACAACCCAAAGCATGTTATACATACTGAGTGATAGATACAGGTGTGGAACTTCCTCACAAATCTCTCATGCCTTTGACATAGAACGGATTCTGGCCCACGGGATCCTGAGTTTTGAACTTATCATGCTTGTGTGTGAACCCTTCTTTTTTTTCCCCCCAAAGCTGTTATTTCACGAGGTTTTTTCCATCTATAATTAAAACTCCCGAAACTTGTATGATTTACAATTCATGAGAAGTATTTGCCATTTCAGAGTTAGAAATGATGAAATATTGCTTCCGTCTGCATTGACTGGCATTTAACATATGCATTTACACCTTCAATTAAAAATATTCCCATTGAAAAATAACATGTATCAATCACTATGCCCTGCCAAGGCCTACCTTTTCTACTGGCTCTATGTCTTTAATAATCACTCTCCCAGGATTTTTCTCCCCTCCTTATTTCCTGTCTGCCTCACCCCCTATTATTCTTTCTCTGAGAAGACTCAGAAAAGGGCAATCAAAAGAAAGGGGAAAAAAAAAAAAATGAAGCCGCTGCTGTTCCATTTGTTCCGCCCTGCCCCCATAAAAAGCTAATATTTTCAGGTTGACTGAAAGTTTAACTTTGTTATTTTTTTTTTTATTTTTCAAGAAATCCAGCGTGACGTGGCACGTGTTCATGCCCTCTTACTTAACAAATTACAGGGTTGTTTTTTTTTTTTTTTTAACCTAAGTTAAAAACTGTGCAAATCTCCCTTGTGTGCATTTTCATTGTGTATAGATTTCCCTAGTACAGTCTCAGACATGTCTATGGTGGGGCTTGAAAATGTCACCTCAGCTTCTCTGCCCACAGTCCCTCTTTGTCCCTCATAACTTCCAAAGAGACACCATCCTTCAAGAATGTGATATTTTCTGAAGAGACACCATCCTTCAAGAATGTGATATTTGGGGATGGTGAAACCCTGTGACTTCCCTGCTAGCTGTCAGAGCAGAGATGGCTTGGGAGTAAAGAACACCACATCCATCCCTGCAGGAACCACACAGGGAGCCGTCATTGTCTGATTCCTCCAAACAGCTGTGCTTTTTCAGTGGTGAAAAGAATCATCAGAGTTTTCAAGATTCTAAACAACTTCTTTGAGGCCGGAAGAATCAAAACGATCACAAAAGATACAAAACTTGGCTTTCTTTTGATTTCAAGGAGGTTTTCAATGATATACCAATTTATTTCCCAGATCTCAACATACTTTACAGAAGAACATAACGTGTACGTACAGGCCACCATGATCTCTCACCTGCAGCATGACACCTCCACTCAGGACCCCAGGCAGACGTTGCCTTCTAGGAAAAACTTACATCGAATAAGGCGATTTAAAACTGGATCAAGGTCCAGGCGTGGTGGCATATGCCTGTAATCTCAGCACTTGGGAGGCTGAGACAGGAGGATGGCAGGTTCAAGGCCAGCCTCAGTAACTTAGCGACACTCTGTTTCAAAATAAAAAGGATTTCGGGTGGGGGTAGCTAGGAGGTGGAATGCCCCTGGGTTCAATCCCTAGCACCAAAACCAACCAACAAACCAACCAAAACCAAAACAAAACAACAAAATCTGAATTGGAGAAGTGGTCAGAGCTGTTATTAAACTGTTACTTAACACACTGAATGAATTTTTCTTCCCTTCCTCTGCTTGCCTGGACTCAGGCTTTAACTCTGGGTAACGAACGGTGAACTGGTCATGTCTGGGGATGGGTCCTTTCAGCCAAGTCCCTGCCCCCCACCCCACCATAATGTGCCATTTTATTTTCAAAGGGGAAAGATATTCTAAAGCTATAAATCTCTTTTCTTTCTTTGCCTGCTTGCCGCCCCTGCCATTATGTGGGGAGACTACCTCTCGGAAGTTATTCAGGTCGGGTTGGGAGAGGTCAGCCTGACACACAGTTCCCAGCAGGCGGTCCAACACGGAAGCTGGAGCCCTTGCAGAGCGAAGGCCCCAAGGTGCTTTAAAGGCTCCCTTTGCAAAATAATGGTTGAGCGTCTTTGTCTGCCTCTCCAGGGCTGTCTATGACAGGTTCTGCTTCATGACAGATTGCTGTCCAGACACTGACCCTGTTGTTATCTCCAATCAGCCTGCTTTCCCATCCCAATCCTGGTGTAGAGCAACTTGACTCCTTGCAAAAAATAAACTCTTTACTCTCAAAGGAAAACAAAAAGAAAACTCACTGGTAGAGGTAGCCACTGAAAGGGTCCTTTAGGAACAACTATGGAGGATGGAGGGGAAACTGAGCAGTTGGAATATTCAAATATGAATAGCTTGGGTAGTGACACTGGGTGCTTTCTAGGTTTTTCCTTTTATTACTTAGATTCCAGTTCATTCCACCTTGCCTTTCCAGTGATTTCCTTCCCAGTCCACCAACTCTGTGTACTCTATTTTCTTTGAAAAATCTGATTCCTATAGCTCTGCCTTCATTTCTTTGTTTCCAGTCTTTTGTTTTTTTCTCTTCACTCATCTATATGCAAGACCTTAAGTTAACTTTGTAGTGGATAAAAACATAAGCAAAAGTGAGTCCTCCATTGCCCCATTTTTGCACCTTGTATGGTACAGCACTCGTTCCAATCAATGACCATATTTGATGATGTATCTATATGTCTAAAGTGCTAACATAGGAAACTGGTGGTACTTGGAACTCTACTGAGAATCGCTGAATGAATGAGAGAAAATGAACTTTCCAAAGAATAGAATCTAATTTCTCACAACCTCATCCAGTCCTCTGGTGTTTGATTTCTCAACCTTGGCACGATTGACATTTGGGCTAAGTTTTGGGGTTTTTTTGGAGCTGGGGGGACCATCCTGTGCATCGTAGGATATTTAGCAACATCCCTGGTTTCTACCCAGTAGATGCCAGTGCCAATTCCTCCCTCAATGCAACTACCAAAAGTGTCTCCTGGCATTGCTAAATGTTTCTTGAGGAGAAAAACTACCCCCAGTTAAGAATCACTTTTCTTTTTGTGTGTGTGTGTGTGAGTAATTAGTATATTTTATTTATTTTATTAATTGGTGCATTGTAATCATGCATCTTTGTTAGGTACAAGCTGATAAAGGCATACATGCACACATTTCTCTTTTAACCCCTTCCCCAATTCCCACCCCACTTCCTCGCCCTTCCTCCTCCTCAAGATCAGTTTAGTGATTGACTTTGATATATTTCTAGATCTATGTTGTCTAATAAAACTTCCTGAAATGATGAAAGAGTTCTATCTCTGCCATCCAATCTGATAGTCACTGACGACGTGTGGCTAAGTAGCTGAAATGTGGCCAGTTCAAATTAAGATATGCTGTTAGTGGGCTGGGTGTGATGGCACATGCCTGTAATCCCAGTATTTGAGAGGCTAAAACAGGAGGATTACAAGTTCATGGCCAGCTGCAGCAACTTAGCAAGGCCCTCAGCAACTCGGTGAGACCCTGTTTCAAAATAAGAAATAAAATAGGGATAGGGATATAGCTCAGAGGTAGAATGCCCCTGAGTCCAATGTCCATCTCCATTAGTACGCGCGCGCACACACACACACACACACGCACACGCACACGCACACGGTATGCTGTTAAGTAAAAAGTGTACACCAGCTTTGTAAATATTACATTAACGGTTTATAATATTGATTATACATTGAAATGGTAATAATTTGGATATGTTGAGTTAAACTAAATAAATTACTCAAATTAATTTCATCTGCTTCCTTTTATGATTTTTTGCCTATTCAAAATTTATAATTACAAAGCTGAGTGCTGTGTCACACACCTGCAATCCTAGTCCATGGAAAGCTGAGACAGAAGGATTGCAGGTTGGAGGCCTGCACATGACAACTTAGAACTTGTTTCAAAATAAAAAGGACTGGGGTTATAGCTCAGAAGTAGAAAGCCCCTGGGTTCAGTTCCCAGTATTGGAAAAAAAAAAAAAACAAAAAGGAAATATAAGAGTGAAATTTACAATTATATTATGTGGCTTGCATTGGTTGCTTATATATGTCTATTGAAAAGCACTACTTTGGACAGTCATTGCTTGGGTTTTGTTTTCTTTCCCCAATTTATTTTCTTCTATTTACATTTTTCTTATCTGCTCCCCACAAATGCCATTTTCTACACTAAGTTGTTTTTTGTTTATTTATTTTTGTAGTTCCGTATCTAGTTCATTGAGTAAGTTTCTCCTCCAGCCCTTGTTCCCTTTTAATATAAAAACAGTGAATTGTACTCACGTTTATTATTCTTTTAATTTATTTTTTATGGTAGTGGGGACTGACCCAGGGGCATTCTACCTCTGACTTACACCCCTAGCCCTATTTTTTATTCTTTATTTTGAAACAGGGTTTCATTAAATTGCAAAGGGCCTCACTAAGTAGCTGAACCTGGCTGTGAACCTGCAATCCTCTTGTCTCAGCTTCCCAAGTACTGGGATTATAAGCGTGTGCCACCACACCCGGCTATACTCAGGTTTTAAAAATCTCCTATGGTTCTAAATTCTTAAGTAAGATCAGCAGTGTTTAATCAAGTACACTGGCTGGCCTTAGATGACAAGTGAACTCACAGAAGTATTTCCCAGAGAATGCTGGCTTGGGGGATGTTGACTTGGAGACATACCAGGTTAAGCAAAAACTAGAGAAGTCTGTTTAACTGCAGGTGATCTCAGAATCTTTAATGTAGCATACTAAAATGCAGGGTAAATCAAAGGCGTATACAGGAAGTGACATTTTCACATATATTGGCTCATGGAACTTGTACCCTGCTCTGGAATTTTTCCTGATAGTAATGAGAATCCACGGAAGTCTGCAACAACATGAATGATTAACCTTTTAGAGAGGTCTCTCTGGGCACTGCAGATGTCAGATTTACAGCATAAGATGGGAGGTTAGGAGGAGGCCCAAAGCAGAGGTAAATGAGGAGGCTATGCTAATTTCCCAGGTGATATTTTTTGAGAGTCCCAAAAGGGAAAATTTGAAGCATGTTTGGAAAATTCAATCGACATGATTCAATGGGCCCAGGAAGACCCCATTTCTGGTTTGGAAACTCACTGGATAGTGGTGGTTCTATCAGTTAGTTTACAACCTGTTGGGGTCTTAGCCCTGCCTGAAAGACCCCGCCTCTAGATGGCGCCTGGCAGAGTGCCAGAAGTGGCTGCAGGTGGTAACATCCTAGGGCTGTGCCACGCCAGAACACATGCACGAGCACACCCGGCTTGTGGCCGGCCAAGGTGAGAGCTGTATGAGGCACCTCATGGCTCAGGCCCTGCACGGCTTTAAGAGTCTCTGTCTCTCGCCAGGAAGAGATTTTTGGAGAGAAGGTGGGTGGTTGCTGGGTGGTGGTTGCTGGTGGTTGGTGGGTTGCTGGTGGATGGTTGATTGCTGGAGAGAGGGGTTATTGGGAGTCTGTTGGAAAGGCACTATTTGGAGAGACGGTTGCTGTACTATAACTGCTTGGGTAGTGTCCTTGATCCCAGAGAGAGAGAGAGAGAGGTATAATAAAGAGAAGTTTGAACCAGCAACATTCAGTTATCGTCTCCATGGGGGCCTCACAGTTGAGGATCCAGGGGGACGATAGCAACCTAGTTAAGAAGACAGACTTATAAACAAACAATTTTAATACAATATGCTGCACAAAAATGAAAAGTAAATACAAGTTTGCAAGGGCAGGCAGAGGTCATCAGCTCATAACATACATGAATGTAAACATATGTGTATATGTGTGTGTATGCAAAATTCAAGATCTCTCCAAATGTGGCAACGTTTAGAAATGTTCCATTTGTCCACTCCACATTTTTTAAAAAGTTTGGATCAGGGCTTGAGATTCAATTTTGTGGTTTGGGGATATAGCTCAGTGGCAGAGCATTTGCCTAGAATACACCAGGCCCTAGGTTCAATCCACTACACTGAAAAAAAAAATCAAATGTTTACTTAAAAAGTAAAGAGGTTGTGCTGTACGTGGTGGCACATGCCTATAATCTCAGGACTTTGGAGCTGAGACAAGAGTATCACAGTTTCGAGGACAGCCTCAGCAACTTAGTGAGACCCTGTTTCACAACAAAAAATAAAGAGCACTGGGGTGTATCTTGGAGGTAGAATGTTCCTGGATTCACTCCTCAGTACAAAAAAAAAAAAAAAAGAGGCTGTCAGTGAGGGGCTTACAATGAATAGCAACTGACAAGATAACAAGAGAAATCTCAAGTGGATACAAGGACTGTGTCTCTGTCATTCACCCCTAGCCAGATGGCCTGGCATATAAAGATGTGTTGAACAACCTGAATTCCAAAGCATACTATATCTGCCCCCGACAAGTAAATAATATTAAAAGGTGATATAATTTGATGATTTCATCGAACCCAGAGCATAGTCTTTTGCAGCAGCAATGGGAACTCGCCTTCCGTTGGAGATGGCATTCCATGGTGGATGTGCCCAACATTCTAGCAATACTTGCTGTTGTTGGTGGAAAGCTCTTCCTCTCCTTGGCCCAAGTGGTCTTGCAATAGTCTGCTCAAGGGCCTGTAATGAAAGTATCACTGCTGTACTCAGCTTCTTGACAACTTTGGTTCCAAGATAACCTGTATTCTTTCACAATTCCATTTTGAAAATAACAATCAGTTTCAAGAGAACAGCTTAGTGCTCTGTTCATAAATTATACTTTAAAGAATTATCTGTGATTTGCAACTATGGAAGGCAAAAATTAGGAAATTTAGGTCACATTTAATTTATTTTGATACTCTATTGATTCTAAATTGATAGAAATTCCTAAAATATGATTGAATTCCCAGTAGTATGAGCTCTATTTTTACCAGGTATTTCTAAGTTATCAGGAGAGTCTGAATTGCATTACCTTTCTCATAACTTCCGCCTCTCACTTGCTGCTCTGCCAGTCTCTATAAAGTAAAACACAGGTTGTTGCTACCCAAATATGGTCCATGGGCCAACAGCATTGAGAACATGTCTTAGAAATGAAGAATCGCAGATCCTACTCCAGACCTACAGAATAAAACATACTCAGAAAATTTGTATATACATTTAAGAGTCACTGATGTTGACAACTCTTGATTGAGCACATTAATAGGAATGAAAATAAGAAAGATAAAAATGTAGCCAGTTGCAGTAGCTCACACCTGTAATCTCAATACTTGGGAGGTTGAGACAGGAGGATTACAGGTTTGAAGCTAGCCTCAGCAACTTAGCAAGACCCTATTTCTAAAAAATAAAAATAAAGAACTGGGAGGTGTTGCTCAGAGTTGGGATGCCCATGGAGTCAGTCCCCAATGTTTTCATTTAGACCTGCAGTGTGATGTCATCCTTGTTAATGTTTTCAAGAACTATTACTAAGTTACCACCCAGTGTGGCTAGCTTTCAGCTTCATTTCTCTTACTCACTAGGAACAATCAATGAAATTCCTAAAAAGGACAGGGGAGGACTACTTCATAAATTAGATAGAGAGATTAAATGACTCAGGATGCTGATGGTGATTTGGCCAAGTTACCTGCGTGAGAAGGAGGCCAATCGAGGGGCAGAGATATGGGGAGAGATGGCCCTGCAGAAGCTGCAGGATGGGGGACAGGGGACACAGGTCACAATCCAAGGAAGCCGTGAGCTGGAGGGGGTGGGAAGGTGATGCCTAGGAAGTGGCTGGTGTGCCACCAGACAAATAAGAAGCCAGTAAAGGGGAATAGGAACAAGGAAAACTAGGCCATGTCAGGCAGGGTGAAGTGCCAGGAAGCAAGGCTCTAGAAGAGCTACCACATTATTTGTTTTAAACAATGGCAAGCAACGACGAGGCTATGGGTAAAGACTAAGTTACCAGAAGTGTCACTGAGGCCTAAACCAAACTCTAATTCATGGCTTACCAAAAATATTTAATACATGGACCAAATATGGTCTAATATATTCTACCCGCTGGATATAGTAAGATGTGGTCTTGGAGAAAGAAAGAAAAAAAAAAAAACCCTTGTGGTTAGGTTTCAACTTAAAGAATTGCTTAAAAACCTAACAGACAGTCTTGGAAATAAGCTCCAAACACATCATCTTTACCTGCCTCCTGGGGCTTGTTGGCAAAGGTAGAGCCAGGCACCTGGAAGGATCCCACGTGCACTTGTGGTGGGCCAAGTCCAAAGATGACACTTCTTCCTTTTCCAGATTCGGATCCCCAGTCAGAGGTGATTTACACGTCAGTCTCAGCATGGTGGTCAATGTTCCAGGCTGTCAGCTCAGCACCGCCCTCAGAGCTCCAGCTACACGGGGCATTGAAAGGTTAGTCAAAGACCACATTGTGTTCCTCTTGCTGCAGGAGCGGCTGCACTAATTTGGACTGTGACTTGGCTTGTCTTCCCCCCACTCTTCCTGAGGCCGGAGCTGAGTGTGTGTCAATCAGTGGTGTCCCATCTTTCAAGCACGGAGTGTGTGATGTAATTCTGCTTACTTGATACCAATATCAGTCACCATGGCACCTTTTTGAAGACTCATGGAAGTCATGGAGCATATCCAGTGTGTTTGATTTGTTACACTCATTGATAGAAGGAGTGTTAAATGTGGAGCCAACGGCTTGCCTTTGAGTGCCTCTGTTGCCACTTATTTTGTGACTCAGTTTACTTATTTATAAAATTAGGATATGATCTATCTCTCTTTGTAAAAATAACACACATGAGATGACTTTGTAAACTATACAGAGATGTCATACAAAGTAAAAATGGAGTGAGTGTGTGTGTATGTGTATGCGTGTGTGTGTGTGTGTGTGTGTGTGTGTGTGTGTGTGTGTGTGTTGCTGAGGGTTGAACCCAGGGGCATTCTACCTCGGAGCTATACCCCTGGCCCTTTTTAATTTTGGTTTGAAACAGGGTTTTACTAAGTTGCTGAGAGTTTTGCTAGGTTGCTGAGGATGGTCTTGAACCTGTATCTTCTGTCTCAGCCTCCAAAGTACTGAAAATGAATTGTTACTGATTATTGTAATACTAGAGGGAAGAAGCATCTGAACAAAAGATCAAATCCAATGTAATCAGCATCATATGTTTAGATCACAGTCTTCTGCTTCAGATTCAATTAATTTCTAAAATAGCCAGGAGTATAAAGGATCACTAGAATGAGAGATTGTTTATAATGTTTACTTTAGCAAATGCTAATTAGATAATCACTAGTATGATTACCAGTTATAAATTATAACTTTAATTGCCAAATAAATTACAAAAAATAGAAATATTATCTGAGCTAATGAAGCAGATGAACACAAGTGGACAGAGCTTGGCCTTCTCATCTTTATAGGAGAAGATGAAGTCATGAAACAAGTTACCACCATGATGTGACTCTGCCTGGCAAAGGTGCTCTCTCTCCTCTCTCCTCTTTCTGCAGGGATTGTCTCCATTCTGGTTTTAGAAGGTGGCAGCAAGCTACACACTCAAAAAAATAAAAATAAAAAATCATTCCTTTGCTTGCCTTTCTTGTCTTCTTGAGTATGGATGACTCCTTTTGGTCTCTTTCTTCCAATCCTTGCTTTGCTAGCTTTTATCTGTAAATGTCCTGCTTTCATGAATCTTCCCCACTCTAGTCTCTGCCTAGTCAAGAGCAGAGCTTCCTGAAATTTCTGATCTCATTGGTGAAGTGTGGAAAAAACGATTCCTTATCATTGTCTTGTCCTTTTCTTACCTTCTAGTGGAAACTTGAAATATTTTGCTTTTCGAAAAAGATATGTTGGGGTAGCAGGAGAAAGTAGAATTTTTTAGAAAAATAATATAAGTATGTAGATACGATGAAAGAAAAGAAGAATAGTATTCCCATCTTAAATCAATAAAAAATCTACCAACAGGAGAGTTTTACGAGTTACGGAAGGTGTTTTTAATTCCTTAGAGAAAAGCTTTATTGGGGGGAGGGAGGTTAGGGCCTAGGATCACTTTCCTTTGTCCTTGACTGAGGTCTGCATTTGCAAACTTGATGTTAGCGTTGGTTGGGACTGTGGTATTGGAAAAGGAGCCACTGAGGAGCTGAAACAGGAAAGTGATTCCAGTGGCACTCATTGCACACAAGTGTGCTCACAGATTGACTTGGCACATTGTTCTAAGAAAAGTCCCACATTTCTCATCCTTCATAAATTCAATGCAAACATACAGCTGCTAACCCTTCCATCCATTTTTGAGGAGCAACCGCAGCTGCCCACTCTGTTAGGTTCTACCTTAATTGACTCAGAAGGACCAAAGATTTGACATCTAAATGGAAGGTGACTTGCTGTATAACTATGGGGCTATGTATAATAACATTCCTTTGGGGCCCTCAGGATCTCCTAAAGATTGCTGAAATATCAAACTGTTTTCTTACAATGTAGACAGACCTTTCAGCTTTTAGATAATAAAATTGCTGAGAACTATAAATTTGTTCTTTGTGATCATAGATTAAAAGGACCAGAGTCTCAGCCAGAAATGACACCTTGAGTGTTGTCAATAGAACAGGAGAATATAATGAATTTCAGATATTTGCAACACAGAAAGAGGGACTGTGATTCCCCACACCAGCTAAAGAATCAGGTCAGGCAACAATGCAAATATTCTTATTAGAATGGAGTATGGTCGTCCTCATTATGCTTTAAGATTATAATGATGTAATTCTGCTTTTCATATCCATTTTAAATTCTTGCTCTAGAAAACATTCATCAGAGTCATTAATAGTACAAATACAAACCTAAGAGAAATAAATTTAAAACTGTGTATGACTATTTATAATATAAACCTTGTTAAACACTGAAAATATTCTATGAAATATAATACTGCACTGATCTATAGGAAATTGCTAATAGATCTGGTAGAAATCAGAAAATTGACCCAAGAAATACAATAATAATAGTTGCCATTGTTGAGTAACTAACTACATCATTTATGGTTTACTTTTTAAAAATCTAATCTTCCTAGGAACTCAGCAAGAGGTAGTATGTTCCAATTTTTCATACGATGAGACTAAGTCTTATAATGGCCACTGACCCAAGTCACTTATCTGCCCATTTCTGTCTGACCCCAAAGCTCATGATTTTTCTACTATGCCAACTACACTGCCACTTTCAAACATTTCCTTTTTGTTTGGCTTCCAACATTTATCTATGTTTGTCTGAGAATTAATAGCTATTTCCACAGTGTGTACTTGTGGGCGTTGAAGAGTAGTGTTAAGTAAGGAGAATATTAAACTGGAAACTTGAGTAAGACAGATGCAAATTTTATAGTATCTTGTACTGAAAGACAAAAACAAAGAAACATATTCTTGAATCACTTTTAAAATATATCTACTGAGGTAAAGGTGAGTAGAAAGTTTAATCTTTCAGTAACTTGTTATTTTCCTTTTTATTCCAAATGATTGTTGCATTATGGTAAACTTACCAGATTTAAATATTAGCTAAATTTAGCATTTCTACAAGGAAATTTTAGTGGACTCTATTTGATTTTATAAAGTTCCCCAAATTTGGGGCATTAATTATTTTTATTAATATTATTTTGTGTCTATTCATAAATATAAATGAATTGTATCTATTGGAAATAAAGTGCTTGCCTTTTGAAAAGGAAGATATCTCTTTCTGCTATTAAAAGGATTTATCTCTCTTTATGCTTACTAAAAAGCACTAAACAAAGGTCTAATGTGCTCTGAATTAATTTAATTCAAAACTGATCTGTAGGAATATGAAGTCTTACAGCACATTTTTGTTACTTCAAAAGCCCCTTCTCTGCATATCTCCCTGGGCTGTGAGTGCCTGGTTGGTTTCTCAGGGCCCTTACCTGGGGCCTCTCTGGATGTGGAGCACAGGCTGGGTGTCCGTATTGAAACTGCCAATTCTTTTGATGGTCCCGCCCATTTCACTACCATTGGGCCATGACTCTTAATCAAAGTCACTTCAAAGACACCAAACAGATTGATTCACATGTGAATGCTACCCAAACTGTCTTAGAAAGGAGGAGGGATTCCAGTCTTATGTTCCTTTGAACCTACTGTTGCTCATTTACTAGTATTTACTTTGCATGGCCTATGGCTGAACCATGGAAATTGGAAAACAAACTCCTATTCAGCAAGTCATGTCAAAGGTGACTGCAGAGCCAGAGAGTTGACTGTGGGACAGACATTCTTTCTGATCAGGAGGCCTCTTCTGCAGCGCTGCTGTCTCCACAGTTACATACCTGTCCATGGAAGCCTTTCGTTTATCTTGTCTATGTGGGAAGTCCTAGACCATGCCATCAATCTGGGAGATGAGAGAGATGCCCATTTGACACTCCAACAATAGATGGAGGGCGAAAAAGAAAAAGAAAGAAAAAAAATTAGCCGGACTCTGAACAAAGTTCTTTTGAACCGTACTGTGGTTATAGAGAAGATCCTATGGGCACTCCGTTCAGAAACATACTTTGTGCTGTGTCAAACACACAGTTAAGAAGCATAGGAACACAAAATGGGCATTGTCCAAAGACTCAGTGAAGAGACAGGCAGGAAATACTACCTTCCTAAATTATCTTAAGAGGGGAAACTCAGATTCCCCCAGAATAATGAATCTATCCTCTACATCACCACCTGACAGCTATCTATGGGGAATATATTTCCTGTTGATTATTCTTATGGTAGAATCAGTGAAAGGAAGACAAACAAATCATATCCAAACGGTTTATGAGTTCTGTGGTTCCCAAATCAGAGTTGCTGGTATTAGTAGTAGTAGATTGAACATTAAAAAAATGTTAAAATTGGACTCATTTGATGGAAATCTAAGAACCTGGATGAAATTATATGTCTTTTTTGTTTGGCCCAGGGGAAAATATTTTGAATACTCTATGGTGTTTTTAGGTTCAACTGTGAGTTTTTTTTGTTTTGTTTTGTTTTTTTGCAGTACTGAAGAATGAACTCAGGGGCATTCTACCTCTGAGCTATACCCTCAGCCCTATTTTTTATTCTTTATTTTGAAACAGGGTCTCACTAAGTTGAGGAGTGCCTCACTAGGTAGCTGAGGCTGGCCAGGAACCTGAATCCTCTGGTCTCAGCCTCCCAAATGCTAAGATTACAAGTGTCTGCCACCACGCCCGCCCAGCTAACTGCAAGACCTTTTTAAGGAGGCATGTGAAGAGTCTTGGGAAAAAATGCAGTGCTTCACATCACAGCCAACATCGCCACTGCAGACACAATCCCTCGGCTGCATCTGTGATGGAAGCCACTCCTGTTCATGTCACTAGGATTGAAATGAAGATGAAGCTTTTCTTATGGGAAGGTCCTTGACTGAGGGATTTACTGCCAAACTCACAGCTCTCCCGCCAGCTGACCTTAGGGCAAGGTGCAAAGTCCATCTGTTTTCACAGACTTTTACTCCATGGGGGTTAATCAGAGAAGAAATTTCTCAGACATGATACGCAAGAGATGTGAATGTGAATGTTTATTTGGTACTAGTTTTTTTTTCTTCCAATATTATGCTTTGCAAATATTTCTAATGACTCATAAAAAATGTAGTCATTCAAAACATCCTAAAATGTTATTTCTAGGTCTAATTGAATCAATTATGTTGAATGAAAGGGTAAAAATCTTAAATTTTGAGAATGCAAATTCAAAAATAATGAGACAGAAATAAGGTATCATTTAAAGTAATTGTGTTTTAATCATCAATCAGATTTCAATAGAGCTGAAATAAAAGCAGCAAAGAGATAAAATAGGGCTCTGTCCATTAAGAAGGAATGGTGGTACAGGCTTATAATTCCAGTACTTAAGAGGTTGAGACACAAGGATCCTAGGTTCGAAGTCAGCCTCAGCAACTTAGTGAGGCCCTCAGCAACTTAGTGAGAATTTGTCTTCAAATAAAACATAACATAAAGCTGGAGTGTAGCTTGGAGGTAGGGTGCCCCTGGTTTCAACCCCCCAGCACTACAAAAAAAAAGTCCTATGGAGACTCCAGTGCTAGGTTCAGTGATCTCGTGTCTTTTACACAGGAGGCTTCTCCACCCTCTTCTGCAAGGTTGTCTCCATATATGGCATTTTTGAACATAGATGCCACAACTCCTTCCAAGACCACAAGATGCTTCACATGGTGATCTCATTCATCTTGGTCACATCACTCTGGGGCCATGTATGTGGAAGAGAAAAGAGGGGGAGGAGCAGTAAGTAGCTAGAAATACATGAGACAAAGGAACTATTCTACTTAATGCCTATTCTCTCTACTGTCTTTCTCTCGAAGATGTATTGCCTGGAATTTCCTCAATTGAACCATGAGTGAGAATGCTAGATTTGAAATATTTCCTTGTTATAGTATCGCTATCTAAAACCATAAATAATAGTGACTCCATATGTTTTATAGAACTAGTGGCAGATCTAGCAAAGAACACCTTTCCTATCTATTAGCCTCCTCTTTGGGAGGGGGCACTGGGGATTGACCCCAAGGGCATTCTATCTCTGAGATACACCCTCAGTCCTTTTAATTTTTTATTTTCAAAACACAGTGTCTCTAAGTTGCTGAGGGTCTTGCTAAGTTGCTGAAGCTGTCATTGAACTTGCAATCGTCCTGTCTCAGCCTCCCAAGTATTGAGATTACACAGGTGCACACCACCACACCCAACTCCATTGTCTTCATTTTAACTCACCATATCACATCAGCCCATCAACATATACCAGTGTGGGCAGAGGAGGGGGTGGAAGTGAGAAAGTGACTATTAATATATAAAACCAAGATATATAATATTAATATATAAAACCAAGATATATATATATTTCTAAATAATTTAGGTCTGTAAATGGATCTATTCAACCTAGGCTTAATTTTTAGTCTGCATGTTCTTCCTCTTTAAGAGGACTCTGCACACTGAGCTCCGATTACTATCTGTTGGAGATTGCTTGTTTAGTAATTATTAGTAACCATTTCTGCCATCCAGGTCATTCCCATGGTGCCAGGCACAACTTTAACACTCAATAGTGTTTCATTGGATCCTCACAAGAAGCTTGGGAGGTGGGTGCTATTGTTACCTCCATCTTATAGATGAGGAAACTGAGGCCCAAAGCACTGAAATACTAGCCAGGATCCGGGACTGACTCCATAACCTGCATTATTAATCTTGGGGCTACTACTTCCTCAATGCAATTGCCACCCACTGGTGACCCAGTAGACTGGGTGGAATAACAACACCCACCAAATTGGAGACACTCTGTCTTAATTAGTAAGGAGATTTTATTAAAGCTCAGGACTGACCAAATGTGGGACAACCAAGGGAACACCTGCAGGAAACAGCCTGTATTGATATACAAAGATCATTTGAGGACTGAGGTGCAGCTCAGCAGAAAGGCTTTTGCCTAGCAAGCACGAGGCGCTGGCTTCCATCCTCAGCACTGCAAAAAAAAAAAAAAAAATCATTTGATATTTGCACAATAGTCATTTGTATACAAATGGACATTGATAACAACTTAAATATTTTCTCTCCAGTGAAACAAGTTAAATGCTCTCTTTGACAATTGCAGAGTATTTGTTTTTCAAAACCACCCTAGCCAGAGATCTACTGTCTTGGTCAGAATTGTGAGGAGCACTGGATAGGTGGTTTGGGAAGCAGGAAGTCTTGAGTGTATCTATGTGTGTAAAGAGTCCTGAGTGTGGCTCTCTCCTACTGGTGACATGCTGGTCTCTGAGCGAATTAGACTGCAGCCTTGAATTTCTCTCCCTTGCACCCTTCTGACATTGCACGTGATAGAATGCAAGTCTATTCCTGCCAGCAACAGGTGCAGCATGGGGAAGAACATGGTTCCACAGATAACAAGCATGCATATGTCTGGTGGATTTAATTAGACACAGTGGCCATTAACAATTTCTGCAGATGTTCACAGCAAATCAGCTGAGCTAATTTTCTCACACTCTTCTGCTTGGCCTATTTTTTCTTTCCCAAGTGTATCTATTCTCTCCTTAATCTTTTGATGCCTACATGCAGGCAAGCTTCCTTCTGCTCCCAAAATCCAGATTCTTGATCTATTGTGTGAAGTGGAAGAGATGTGACTGCTAGTTGGTGTTTAGTCTTCATTAGGAAATGCATAGTACTCATGGTTAAGGGCTTTTCTGGGGGGGTAGGGACATAGTGGCTGCATCTAGCTCAGAGTTACAGTCTCTGGCCCAGAGAATGTGCACACAGGGTTCTCTGAGACATATCAATCAAGTAATTAGAAAAAACAGATGCAGCATTTAGCTGCCCAGCATAAGCACCTTGCTACATCAAGTGCTTGTGGTCAACTTATTCCCCAATGGTCTTAAAGTATGTCAGCACAGCTAAATATGCTGGACTTAAAAAAAAAAACATTTTGTAGTACAGTGAAAGGAAGACTTGAACTAGGAACTAGGAAGAAGGAGATTTAGGTACCTATCTCATTCTCATCCTAACTAGTTGGGTTATCCTGGCAATTATAACTAACTAACTAAATGTATATATATATATATATATATATGTATATATATATGTATATATACATATATATTACATACACATATATAATAGTATATATGTGTATATATTTAGTTATATGTATATAACTAAATTTACATATATATAACTAAATTTAGTCACTCATATGTGTATTTAGTCATTCATATATATACACACATGACCAACCCTGGACCTTGAACATGCTAAGCACACGTTCTACCACTGAGTTATACCCCTACCCCAAGGCTCTGTTTTTATGATTCCTTCTAACTCAAAAGTTGTGCCTGTTTTGTTACCATAGCTAAATGGTATTGTTTCTCCCTGCCTTACACATGTGATGTAACATTGCAGTAACAGCTAGCTTTGAGGTTTATGCACACCCTTTCTTTTAACTCTTGTAGCTACACTTTCAGACAGAAATAGCTATTATTTCTATTTTACAAGAATCTCTCCCATGGGCAGATTTAAAATAGCATCTCTAAAATAATAAAGAAATCTCTAACAGATTGCTTTTGATACAAGCACAGAAAGAAGAAAGATCTACGTTGTGGTTGGTTTCAGGCAACGTTCTCATGGCTGTGATCTAGACACAGATACACAACATGTAAAGGACAAATTATTTGCTTATGGGTCGGAGCTTTCAGCTTCTCTCTATAGGTATTCGATTACACAGGCTGCCAAACAGGAGCCAGAGCTGGAGATCCTTAGGGCATGATGGCGGGAAGCAGAGAAAGCAAGGGGAGCGGGCAAGGGGCATAGAGGGTCCCCAAGGCCACATCCTGTGACCCGTCTCTAAGCATGGCAGCCTCCAGAGCGTGAGGTCTGAGGGACATTTTACTTTCATACGATAACATGGTCTAGCCCCACTGTTTTCCTTTTCCTTCCTTTTCTAATTGGCTATGCAGGGATTGGTAAGTAGGAAGTCTAGGGAAAACTTTTGTTAAGAAGGAGCATTCAAAGCCATCTAGAAATAAGAGTGCAGCTGCACAGAAGATGTCTGACTTGAGGACCACAGAGCAATGGGAAAGTCTTAGAATCTGCTTCTAAGGATGAGTAAGAAATTGGTAAGAGGGAAGGAGGGTCTGAAAAAGATGCAAACCAATAAAATAGTATTTGCAGATTTTGAAGCAGATCTAAGGATTTAATATGAATAGTCTCCATGATAAATATCAAGGAGATATATATTTTAATTTACTCCTTCATTTTGCCTGCTCATTTATATTCTAGCTTGTCACTTCCATGCTATTACTATTTTCAAGATGATACGTTTTCTAATAACTATGTTAGAATTTTCAGTGTCTCCAAATTAGGTCACTCCTAGGGCAACCTATGCACCTATTTCCCTATAAATTGTCTAAGATCATGCATGAAAATCAGACTTAAGAATCAGTAGATGGTATTGACAGATGTAACACACTGACAGGAAAAATATGACTTTAGTTTGCATGAGTAAATATACACAATACATTCCATCTGGTAAATGGATTCCCAAAGTTCAAAGAAAATTGTCAGAATTAAAAGAATAAATATATGCTAAATGAGCCCACATAGGTAGGTGAGTACTACTTTGCCCAGTTCAACAGATCTCTGCAAGAACTTTCACACCAAGTTCCAGGGCATAAACAACATAATTTAATAAAAATAACCCTGCAGTATTAAACTCCTAGCCCTGTGCAAAATGTAGTGGGTTAAGATATTTTTATGAAGGAATTTTGTCTTCCTTTCATACATATTAGCTGCTGTAATGACAGATGGATTACTAGAATAGTAATTTCTCTGCCCATGTATTTTTAAAATAGTGTACGTTGAGTTGTCTTTTAAGCTGGCAGTATTAGAAGTTGAAATGAGTCTTAGTGAGCATGCCTTTCATTCTGAAAACCTGTCTTTTTGAAGTAAGATTGCTATGTGAGTTCCTGCAAGCTCCCTTCTCCCACCTCCATGAATCAGAAAGCTAAGTTCATCGTTACCCTCAGAAATAAACATTTGCTCTCATAGAAAAAGAAATAGTCTCCTTTCAATCAGTTATAAATAATCTTCATGAAGACAGAGCTATCTGGACAACACTTAGTGGACTGATTACTATCATTTTTATACGTGTTTAAGTATAATAGGCTATTAAAATTTCCAACTTAGATATGTTTTATTATCCATCTTTAGAGATTAATCTGTCAACATAAGCAAATTATACAATAATGTAAACTTCTCTACTTATGCAAAAAGATACTATCCCCCCTCTTTTGAGGTGGTACCAGAAATTGAACCCAGACATTTTTGTTTTTATTTTTTACTTTGAAACAGGTTCTCACAAAGTTACAGAAGCTGGCCTAGAAACAGCAATCCTCTTATCTCAGCCTCCCAAGTACTGGGATTACAGGTGTGCACCACCATGCCCAGCTATCTCCTCTATTTTTCATGAACATTTACTTTAAATATACATTTCCTATATCTACCTGCTTACACAGAGAATATTGGACAAGTGATATTATTTAAACTTGTCCTGGTGACTTGGGGTTCTCCCTAGAAACATGTTTTTCTTTTTTTTTCTTTAAATGAAGGGTAATAAGTCCACCTTGACTTTCCTCTTCTTTCTAGTAGAATGTCAGTTGTCATATCTCCTGTCCTTCAATAGATTTCCTCACCCTTCAGGATCATTTCTTCCATGTTGCTTATGATCAGAAAAATGTACCCAAAATCAAGAGACAATAAGGCTTGCAGTGAGTTGCTATAAAACTACAGTGTGAAGCTCCAGAGCTCTAGGACAAGGGATTTGTGAAAATACTTTGAGGACCAGTGGTCTCTTATTTACTTTAATGTTATCCTGGAACACAATGCTTCCTCAAACCTGCTCCTAGAAGAGTAGTGTTACTGTAATAGTTTGCCTGTCCCTCAAAGATTATAATCCAGTATATGCCAAATGATCGAAATACAAAAGGCCACGATATGAATGTGCAATATGTGTGGCCCAGGGACCTCTTGAATGAGATGCAGAGAGAAACCATCCTTTATCTAAAAATTCTCCAGTATGCATCCATAATTCCCATCAAGGCTGCACCAGAGAGGAGGTCTATCTTTTCCAGGCTTCTTGGTGACTTGACACTCTGCCCAGCCTCCCCTCCCCAGTTATTTCTGTTTTCATGCTGCACAGCATTCCTTCACAAAGCAAGTCACAAACCGGGGCTGGGAATGCTTCAGTGAAGAATGCCCCTCTTCTGTGGGATACCCCAGAGGTGTCCCAGAGTAAGACCACAGGCGTCCTTAGGATGCTGACCTGACCCTGGGAACTCTGGAGGTTGACACTGGGGTCGAGAACCGATGTCCCTCGGATGCCTGCAGTGCTGTTCTATGACCCTGTCCCACTGGGCAGCTGTCAGCATCACAGCAGACAAACGTTTTGACTAGAAATTGTGCCTTATTGTGAGAGGGTACACTGGTGTGAAAGGACTGTTTTCATAAAAAGAGCCAGGAGAGGACGGCCTGGGAAATGATGGACCTGCAAGATGTGTATGTTCACCAAGTTAACTTTCTTACCTTTCTAAATATCAAGATAAGAATAATAAATCATCTTCTTTTTTTGGGGGGGGGTACTAGAGGCTAAACTCAGAGGTATTCTCCCTTGAAGCTACACCCCTAGCCCTATTTACTTTTTATCTTGAAACAGAATCTTAGTGAATTCCTGATAGTCGTGCTAAGTTGCTGAGGGTGCCCTCGAACCTGCGATCCTGCTGTCTCAGTCTCCCAAGTGCTGAGATTGCAGGCATGCACCATTATGCCAGGCTAAATCATTTTCTCTTTCTGATGCAGACAAGGGACATCACAGGTGATTCATCTTCCACCACTACTTCTTTCATTGTGTAATAGAGGAGTCCTCTGGACACAGTTAGAGTTCATCTCCACAGTACAACAAACAGAATCCCTTCCTCCTTGCATCTGGGCCAGGCATTATGCCTTAAGCCCGTGCATACCAAAGAGTCATATTGAAGGAGAAAGAAATTGAGCCTTGGTGGCTTTCTTTTTTACCCAACCAGGGTTCCTTTTCTGTCTCCTTCTGACTTTTGATTTATCTAACGCTGTATGTGGATTTATTTCTAGCCTTTCCTGGAAATTTAAAAGAGAAAGGGCATGGTGGTGCACACCTATAATCCCAGTACTTAGGAGACAAGAGGATTGCAGGACAGCTTCAGCAATTTAGCGAGACTCTGAGAAACTTAGTGAGAACTTGTTTCAAAATAAAAAGGGCTGGGGATGCAGCTCAGAGGTAGAATATCCCTGGTTTCAATCCGCTGTTGAGAGAGAAAGGGCATGTGCCCCAAAGGATGTGATGTCCCCTGGAGCCCTCTTGGTTCCTTGTTATGTTCCCAGGTTGGCAAAGCAGTTGCCCATCACCCATGTGGCTCTATCCCACAGAGAAAGCATGGTGATTTAGGAATGGATCTCCTGTCCTACTGAAACCATAAGAAAGGTCATGGGAGGTGAGATTCATTTCTGTGAGTTGCAGGGAGATCCAACTGCTATCGGTGGCATTGGGGATTAGAGGAAGCTCAGGAAAAACTAATTATGAAGAGCAAAGATACCCTAAACCTTGAGCTGTCTCTATTTTATCTGAGACCATCAATCTCAGATTCCCCTAGTGGGGAGACTGCTCAGCCTCCCAGGTTCTGAGCATGCCCAGAGATGACTTGGATGTTGCATATGACCATTGCGTCCATAGCCAAGGTACTACATACAAGCTGGGTCCTGCTGCTCTGAGTCCTGCTCCACCTGCTCAGCTAACCCCACCCATCAGGTCTGTGTCTATTCTCTGCTCAGCTTTATCCATGGAAAGGCCTCTGTCCTTAACCTACATGGTAAGGTTTTGTTAGAGTTTTGAGGACTCCCAAGAAAGCTGGACTGTTCAACTTGAACAAAAAGCAGTAGCAAAGACAATAAAGTAAGAATCTGATCCCCTTTATTTAAGCTAAGATTAAATACATATTTATATATGTAAACAGTATATTTTATTAGTAATAAGAAAGTAATAAAAATAAAATATTTTATACATTCATAAACGAGTTGCCCTGTACTTTTCTGATTATTCAAGCTATAAACCTACTTTTTAGTTTTCTAATTCACACTATCACATGTATTTTATGAAAATTATTATTAGATCATACCAAAAAGTATCCATAGTTTAGTATCATTTCTTGGCAAAGTAAAAGAGTAATATTTGAGGTGATATTATATTAGTCTACAAACAGATAATAGAAAAATATGTATCTACCACTATACATAACTATATTTCTAAGAGCTAATACTTTACTAGTGATAAAATTGGCAAGAATTTAGCAATGATCTCAATTTGACAAATTAATAGCTGACTAAAACTACATTTAAAATAGCCTTAAAAACCAGCCATGATGACATAAGCCTGTAATCTCGGTACTTGGGAATTTGAGACAGGTTCAAAACCAGCCTCAGCAACTTAGTGAGACCTTGTTTCTAAATAAAAAATAAAAAGAGCTGGAGGATTAGCTCAGAGGTAGAATGCCCTTGGGTTCAATTAAAAAATAAATAAATAAAAAGAAAAGAAAAGAAAAAGGCTTAAAAATCCAGCCATCACCCAGTTGTTCCTTACAATTGTATTCTTGGGTCAAGACTGAGTTGTTTGAGCTTCTTTTAGAGTAAAAATCTCTCTGCAAATAAAGTCATGTTAGTGAAAATAATATCTAAATAATATAATGAAGGAAATTCTGTGCATTTTTCTCCTTCTCCCCTCTATCTCAACCACAATTTTTCAAAATATTTTTTCAATTTTTATTCTGCAGTTATCTACAAGAAACCCAGGTGGGATGATGAACAAGAGACCTGTGCTCAAGGAGGACATAGAAATTACAAATTATTATAGTCAATATTTAAAGATCATGTTTTGGTCATATTTTAACTCAAAGATAAGCTTATAAAATGAGGCACCTTTAATATAAACACATATTATACTAATTTTAGAAATGTTTAACTTTTCTATATGAAAAGATAGTCTCCCCAAAGTAAATACAAAGTTCAAAAGAACATTTTTATTCAAAAGACTCCAAGGCAGCCCACATTGTGGCAGAAATACACTTCTTAGTAAAGTACTTACTTAGCATAGATGTTTGAGTCATATTCTTGACCTCAAGAGATATTTGAATATGTGGATCCTGGAAGCACACCAGGTTCCCCCATTGTCTTGACTCACTCTTTATGTTTTTGGAAAGATGAAAATAAGAGTAGGTGGGAGAGGTGTTAAATAAAATAGTAAAATATGAGGGGAGCTTTCAAAAATAGTAGATCTTTTTTATTCTCTTTCTTTTCTCCGAGTCTTGAATGGTGTCAAGGCACAAAGGCTCGGCGGGCTTCCCTCCCTGGACTCAGCCTGGGATCGGCCTGCTCTGGGGCCTCCACCGCTGGGCGGGCGCCACACTTTCCCAGCCCGCACGCCCCCTGCCCTTGTCTCATTCCCAAAAGCAGTGTGCTCTCAAGTGTGACCCCAGCCTGCTCTGCCTTCAGAGCCAGACAAGCATGCTAAGTGGTCAACTGCAGTTCAGAGCAAGCAGCTCCATAGCACGGACCTGTGCCTGTTCACCAGCAAGGGGGCAAAAACATTATCAACAGAAAATTCACCACGATTAGCAGCTAAAATGGAAACAGCCTATAGCAAAGGGCTCTCTCTGTTCACTTTTGGGTGCTTTGTAATGATGAGGAATTGTTTTCTAGACGGAGACACTCATATCCCAGATCTGCATAATTCTGTGAGGCTGCCAATCTTAACTAATCAGAGGAGAGTTTCACAGATAAGGTGAAACTGTCAATGGTTAACGGAAAGGAAATTTATCAGAAGATAAAAAACAAGAAACCAGCTATGAACAGGGAGTCCACCTCCATGATTGCCTCCCAACCCTGCGTTGATGGAGAAGACTCGGGGGGCCTCGTTACTAAACTGATGGGCAATTATGTTGTGGAATTTTACAGACAGAAAGAGTTTGTTATTATTCCAGTTCCTGGTTCAGAACATGTAGGGCTAAAGCCCAACCTACACTCATTAAGAAAGTCTTGGGTGGCTGAGATAGGAGGATTGCAGGTTAGAGGATAGTCTCAGCAATTTAGCAAGACCCTCAGCAACTTAGCAATGCTCTGTTTCAAAATTTTAAAAGGCTAAGGGTGTAGCTCAGAGGCAGAATGCCCCTGGGTTCAATCCCTGGTACAAAAAAAAAAAGGATGAAAGCCAAGAGTTTACAATTGCAATCATTTATAAGACAGTGTGGCCGGTGACAGTATGGGGTCTAGTGCCTATTATTAATTCATAGCCAATTCTGTCCATGCCACTTGGCCTTTGGCTTCTTCCCTGACTGCCCGGCAGCAGTGTGTTAGAGCAGTACTATTTGCCTATTGTTCTCACTGTTGTGCACATGTATCAAAAGAAACAGCTTCATCGAGGTTTGAATTATTTCATGACTATGGTCTTTCTGTCTACTTTAACACTACACCTATCATCTCCTGTTTGCCAAGGGCCTGCTTCTGAAGTTGGCGCTGGTGATGCCACCTTGTGGGCACTAAACCCACCATGGAAACTACCAGCTCTCAACAGCGAGCTGCCTGCCAGCCTTGCAGGGGCCCTGGGCATCCTGCTCCTCCAGGCAGGGCAGGTCGTGGCAAGCTGCCCACCCTACAGCCACAGGGCGCTCCCCCTGCACCATCGGGGGTGGATTGGACTATTGAAGGTGATACATGCTCAGAGAGCTGGGTGTCCTCATAGCTCGAGTTGAGCAATGCCACATCGTTCTGGCTCTGCCCAGCTTTAGCCCAGGGAGGCCCAAATCGCTTCTGGGAGGCCTCGCATCTGATTAGCAGGAACCAATGAGCAGCCTCGGACCCAGCAGCGGTTGCCAACAGAGCAGATGTGTCTGAAGTCTGCATCGGTTCATCTGGTGACCTCCTGAAATCAGTGGAAGATTTATATTGCTAATTATAGACTCTCCCCCTCTAATTTAGTCATCCTTCTCGCCATTAAAAAAAAATGGAGATGCGGTTGCGGTTTAAAATCCAATGTTACTTTAGAAAGAGGGGGGTCATCCTTTTTAGGGGTTTTACAAGCCTTGAGGCTTTCATGAGGTAGGCTGGCAAAGTGTGCCCCCAAACACACACACACACACACACACACACACACTGCTATTTACAGCAATATACCACATTATGGAGCTCAGAGCAATAAGAAACCAAGTGTACTTGGGTTGGATTTCAGTGCTCACTGTAACTTGAGGTTGTGAAAATAGTCTAGAGTTGACTGGACACTGATGTTTTTCTTGGATAATTACTGTGGAGATACAAGACTAGGGAAGGCACCTGAGATGAGTAGCCAAGCCATACTGCCACAGAAAGCCCAAAAAAGGGAGTGAATTTGTTCTTTCATCATAGAATATAAGATGAGCCCTAAATATACCCTTCCATGTTCACTATAGGCCTGAAGTCCAAAGATAGTGGGTAGTAAATGCATTTTGTAGGCGGACCATACTGAATCAGGAATATTTTGAAGTATTATGACAAAGGGTTTTTGTTTTGTTTCTGCCATACTGTAAAATCCATGTTTTAAAAAATAATTTAAAAAATTAACCTGAAACATATAAACCAAGTGGTAGTAGATTGTTTTCTATTTTATTTTCTTTTTCATACTTTTATTGGTGCATTATAGTCTCACATCATGATGTGGTTCACAGTGATCATGTCATACATGCACACAACACTTGGTGAGGTTTCCCCTGGTTCCCTCCCCGCTTCCCTTCGTCCCCATATAGGATACTGAGATTGGCATTGGTGTTCTCACATATGTAAATATTTTTTACTTTAGCTCTTAAGTTATTTGAGTTTATTGACATTACTGCAAAGTTTAGTCGATTAATATTTAAGTCTGCATAGTCTTTATTCAGTCTTGGCAGTTTTCAGTCTTGCTGGGCAAAGGAACTAAACTGATATGCTTTAAGAAAGAATCCCTCTAGCACCACCCCTGAGGATTATTGCATGTCCCAATCCAAACAAGCAACCCCAGAACAGAAGAACTCCATGCCCACATGGAGACAGCTCCAAAGCAGTTATTTCCCAATCCAGCAAAATTTGTTGTCAGGGACTTGATCGTGTATGAAAGGAATGTTGTTTTGTTTCAAAACCAAAAATTTCCGACAAGATAGAGCATGAGCTTTCTGAAAGGAGAGAGCTTTTTGTGTTTTTCTCACAAACATGCTCAGACATAGCTTTCCTTTCAGCTAATTAAGCTGTTTTAAAGCAAACTGGTCAAACAGTGACATCTTAGTGGGGAGCCTTGGAGTCAATTGCACGATATAGAAGGCAGGACACTTAGAGGGTGACTTCTGCTATTGTGTCCACTGGCTGAATATTTTCTACTTGGTCAATGCTGCCGGAGTGACCCCATACAATTGGGAGAATTCAAAGTCACTGACCTCAAGAGATGCCATTAAGAAGGCAACCACAGAATAAGATTTCATGGTCAGAAGCCAAACTTACTCTCTCCTACCAAGTCCTGATGCTTACAATATTTTATATGTATGTTTTCTTCCTGTCATTAGCATACCTTTAAAATAGCTAAATAAAAAAGAGATTACAGCCATGGAGAATTGCTATAAACAACTCTTCCTGTGTTTGTGTAAAAGTCATAGCCTTTTTTTTTTTTTTTTAATAAGAAATGTGGTTGAGAGAAAAAGTCAGCTTCTAGATTAATGATGGTTTCTTTAAGAGAATGTTGTGTGGTACCTAGAACACATTTCTCTTAGCTAAATACACAGTAAGGATGATGGACTATCTCCCCTGTCAAATGTTATTTAAACAATGTATGACACCCATTGTCTTTCAAAACTGATGGTTAGAAAGCTGGTGTTTTGACATCTATCAAGATGGCATACATTCTCTGTGCTGGGGCAAAATAATTTTTCTATGAATAATTGCAAGATTGCTGAAAATGTTTGTCCTTAGTATTTCTTATTTTAAATCCTAGATCATTGAATCAGTCAATAGACTGGAAAAGTGTGTTTTGAAATCCTGGAAATATTAAAAGAGGTATTTATTTTTTTTTCATTCCTAGCTAGTTATTCATTATTTCCTGCCAAATAGCAGAATGTTTTTACTCAGCAATATGATTCTGGGACTAGTGACAATGAAAACTTCATGTTGTCAGGCATGGTGGCACATGCCTGTAATCCTACTACCAGGGAGACTAAGACAGGAGATCAAAGGTTAGAGGCCAGTCTCAGCAACCTTAAAACCATGTTTCAAAAATAAAAAATAAAAATAAAAAAATGCATGGTGTGTAGCTTAGAGGTAGAATGTCCCTGTTCTGTCTCCAGTACCCCCCCCCCTGCCCCGACACACCAACTTCATGTTAAGGCAAGTATCTTCCTATAGATACCAGATGCCACCTGTTTATATAGATTGTGACAATAGGAATTGAAGAAGATAGTTAAAAACACAAAAAGCTATGATTAAGTAGTGACTTTGCAACCCTTAAATATGATACAGTCACA
>PVLC010013517.1:0-41478 GCA_004027655.1 Graphiurus murinus | reverse complement strand
AAAGAAAGAAAGAAAGAAAAGTATCACACATTTTTCTCATAATATGTGGAAACTAGAAAAAAAATTAAATACAACCTGAGAGTATAAGAAGGATTTCTAGGGACTGGGGAGGGTGCTGGCAGGTGGGGTGAGGACGAGGGTAGAAAAAAGGTGGATGGACAGATGAATGCCCTATGTACGCATGAATGGAAATGTCATAGCAAATCTCATTAATTTGTACAACTAATATGTGTTAATAATTATAATAAAAATATAACGTAAGATCACTACATGAAAAAATGCAGCAAGAGTCCCAATTTAAAAATTGTCAGTAAATTAAACCACAGGTGCTGCACAGATATAGCAGTGCGAGCCTCAACATTGCATGACCATTTGCCAGTGGTGTCCTGACGCCAACCCAGAGCTGGCTGAAGACAATCTAGCTTTTGCTGAATAAGTGAAGTAATGAATTATAACCGTGCACCGTCTCATAGTTTCAGAGACCGTTCCCATATTATCTCATCCAGTCCTTGCATAAGCCATTTCACAGACAAGCAAGCAGAGGCGCCAAGATTATTTAAGACAGCAAGGCACTCTGAAAATGCAGCTGTAGGAATAGGGCTCAGACCCATCAAGCCCCACTGCCACTTGGCTGCCTAAGACCCCTACCCATTTCCAACCCAGTCTCCTCTATTCCCACTGCAGGAGGGGCAAGGTCTCTTTTTCTAAGGGCCTGCTTCCTGCTGGAGATATTCTCCATCCTGGGAACATCACAATTATTCTCTCACTCTGGTCTTCTGCCCTGGAATTTCACCCAAGCCCCTCTCTACTTCCTGCTATTAATGAGAAGACCAGCAGAGGGCAGGATTGACCTATGCTTTCTCAGACTCCGGCACTAGGCGCCCCAAGCGGCACAGCGCCAGAATGACCTTAGCCTGGCTAACACTTCAGCCAGACCTCCAAAAGCCCACAGTTGAGACAGAGATGCCATCCGCACAACAAGCCCCGTAGTTTCCCAAGATAGGGCTCTAATGAATGCTGCCCAGGCAGGCAGGAAGCCTAGATAAGAGCTCCCTGCAGCGCACAGAGAACCATTTGCAGGCAGTAGGTAGAACTGCAATTTTTTTATCCCCATTTTACAGATAAGAAGCTGCGGCACAGAGAGTTTAAACTGGTTGCTAATCCTCTGATTCTCCATTCTAACCTATTTCTACCTCGTCGGGCTACAAAGAATCCAGGAACTTAGAAGCTATTTGTGTTTTATGTGCAGAGAGGATAAAGAGCTTGGGAAGCCAACACTCCATCAAAGGTAAGTTTAGGGTGAGGAAAGTGAGGGCCACGAGCTTGGGGCTGTTGTAGCCTCCATTGGCACACCATCAATATGTCCCATCCCTGGGGCTCCTAATTCCTAGAGAGCTGCCGTTTACTGAGCATCTGCTACACGCCTGGCATTCAGTCCTCAGAGCAATACTCAGAGGTAGCTGGATTTCCCTCTTATACAGATGGGGGAACTGAGGCCAAGAACTACTTGGTTACAATCTAATGCATCATAGTGCCTTAGGAATAGAGGCAGAATTGAGACCCAGAAATTTGGAACCAGGGCCTTTGCTCCCGTCTGTGTGACCCAATGGCACCACAGTGGACCCACAGCCAGGTGAGCTCCACCTGCTTCCGCTATCTCTGGTTCCTCCCTGTGCCTGTGTCCTCAACCTTAAGTCAGGAAGCTGAATCCTTATTTTCCAATGTGGTCCAGAGATAAAAGTGAGTTACAGTTTGTGAAAACCCCTATTGGAAGTGTCCCATTCCCCCAGTTAGATGAGTTGAGATCAGGTTTATCCAAAAAAAAAAAAAAAAAAAAAAAAAAAAAGAAAGAAAGAAAGAAAGGAAAAAAAAAAAAAAACACCTATCTCCAGCCTCTGGAAGTCCAGGGCTGGGGGGGCGGGGGGCACATTCTCCTTCTGCAGGCTTCTGGACCGGGCAATGTCAGCAGAGAAGCCTTTCCTCCTCCTCAGGGGCATTCCTCCCAAACAGCGAGGTTTCCCCTTGGTGAGAGCAAAGGCAGAGGGATCTGCTGTTGGGCCTCCTGCCCAGGCACCTCCCCTGTCAGTACCTCCCTGGGCCCTGGTGCCCGGGCCTTCATCCTCCTCCTTACACCCACAGCCTTGCCAGACCCTGGCCTCTACACTTGACATATATCACATCACCTTTTCCTTTAAAATCCACAAGACAGATGCAATTTGTATCTCCACTTTATCAACAAGGAAACAGAGGCCTCCTAAGATTAAGAAACTTGACCAGGATCACACAACTAGCAAATAGCAAGCAGGAACGTGAACCCAGCTCTGCCCAGTCACAAAGCCCACATTTTCCCCCAATATCCCAGAATGGGGTTCACAACATATTATCTTTCTCATTCAACAAGACCACCCTCTGGACTGTAGAATGTAAACTGAGGCCTGGGGATTCCCTGCCTCAGATCTGCCCACCCAACTCTTCTCTTGTATTATTTTGTTTTTCCCTGAAGATAGTAGGGCATATCTTCTTGGGTTTGAATTCTTGCTCCTGGGAAATTCCAAAATGTCTAAAATAATTTCACCCACAAAATGACCCTAATTGATAGAGACAGTTGATTCTTTTCCCAGAGATCTGGGGACTGGCCAGAGGCTAACTCCCAAACTTCACCTGGGCAGAAAGTGCTGTCCACTCTGAGAACCTTGGCCAGTGCTCATGCAAATCTGGATTGAGGTGCCCTCTGGGAATGATTTGGATCCTAACAGCCTTGCCCAGTGGTGAAGTACAGAGAGAGCATGGGCTGCCCTGGCTCCACCTACTGGACACTGGTACCTACAGGAGGCCTGATATGGACAAGGCCTCCTAAGACAGGTCAGGCTTTCTCTGCCCCAGGGAAAAAGAAACAGGGCCCACATACAACCAGGAAGACTCAGGAGGGTATTCCTCTGAAAATGTCCCCAAGGAAGGGGACCCCAGTGACAGGCAGGGCGGGGGCAGACTGGGGTCTGGACACTGGTGAGCCCGGGCAACTCTGGGCTCTCTTCAACCATCATGTAGCAATGGCAGAGTCTGCCTATGCCATGCCTGTCTACACTGAGTATTCCTCCCTCCTTCCCTCCTTTGTAATCCCTGTCACACCTCCCCTGGCCACAGGCCACTGAAAAGGATCAATTAACTCACCAGGTAGCAAACTCAGGTGTGCTGGATTGTACATGTCAAATGTATACCAACTACACCATATACTAACTGGTCTTTTCTGTGCCCCTCTCTGCACCATGGGAAATGACTCGCCTCGACTGTCTCACTGAACGCTCAGGGCGACTGCATGAGTCAAGTGCTGTTTATTCCCATTTCCACCCGAGGAAACCTTGTCAAGGTCTGCATGGTTATTAAGCACCACAGCTGGGATTTGCAGCTGGTCCTTCCTGGTCTCAGAGGCCATGTTCACTACATCTCCGCTATATTGCCTTTTTCTGGCTTTTTGCATTTAGTCCCCCAAACAAGTCACCTATGTGCTTGCCCTTCTATGACCATCTAAATCAGAAACTACAGAAGAATAATAATAAAATCATATTCAATTCTCCATCTGAAAATAATAATTGACAGTTTGATATATATATATACACATATTTCTACATTTCATAGATATGTATGAATATATACTTTGGCATAATATATGCAATTTATTTAACCAATCTTGTATTGTTGAACATTTAGGGTAATTATAGTTTGTTATGGTAATAATGCTGTGGTGGACATCCTTGTAGCTAATGCTTTGTATTTAATTCTTTAAGATGAACTTTAAGAAGAGGAATAGCTAGGTTAATTATAGGGCATTGGGTTTGTATTGGTGGGCTCCAATGGGAATGTTCTTTGAAAATTCAGGGCCCCATCCTCAGCAAGCTGAGTCTCCAGATAAACTTCAAACAAAAACATGCCCTCTTTTGCTTTACTCTTCTAAAAGAAAGTGCAATGTTTTCTTATCTCAGATCTCTATGGGACACTTAGACCCTTGCAGGGAGGCCTCTTCCTTCACTGTGGGACTGAGGAAGACCCCTCCTCCCAAATTCCCTGGAACTAATCCTCAGGGCACCAAATGCTACAAACGAAAGTAATTCAGCACCACTCACACATGTCCTTACACAGCTGCCCAAGAAAGGAGACAAGAGAAGACTCCTTGGGAGGCATGCCCTCTGGTTGGCACCTCCTTCTCCAGCCTCAAAGAAATATGGAGTCTGGAAGAAGTGGGAGGAAGTGGAAGCGAGAAAAGGAAGTAAAGACTTCTGGTGGAAAGCACCAGAGAGGCAGGCAGGCTGGAACTTCCCTCCAATCCACGTAATCACAGAGATGTAAGTCTAAGCTCTTAGTAGAACCTGGTAGGGGTTTTGTCCACCCTCTGAAGAGGGAGATCCACCCCTCCAGAGCTGGGGCCTGGGCCTGGGGCAAAGCAGAGGCTGGGACAAGCCGCCTTCCACATGCAAGGTGGAGCCCAGAATGGAGAGGACCTGGCCAGGTTGAGCAGCAGCGGAAGCCAGCTATGCTGTAGCTCCTGCCTCTGGGTCCCCAGGGGAGACTGACGGGGCCTGGTGAGCAGGACTCTGGCCTCCACTCCTTCCATGCCAGGGGCCTCTGCACAGCAAAGTGAACGCACTTTGGATCAGATGTAGAGCCAGGACGCCTGCCTTGCCTGCAGCTGGAAAGAAACTTGCATTGTGGATGGATGTTCTCTCTCATTTCTCCCCCAAAGTTCAATTCCTCTTCCCCCCTTTTGATGTCTTTTGTAAGAGTCCTGTGTTCCTCTGGTGAATCCCTCAGCTTCTTCTACAACAGCTCTTTCTCTGCCCGCCTTCAGTGTGTGTGTGTGTGTGTGTGTGTGTGTGTGTGTGTGTGTGTAGGCTCACACTGAGGGGCAGGAGGGGAAGTCTATAACTCACTGCCCCTTTGAAGCCTCATCAGAAGCCTCCAGGGCCGGGTCTTGGGCAACTTTGGCAAGTGTGTCTTTGTTTCCAAAGACCAAGACACTTGGCTTCTGATGGTGTCTCCTCCTTCAGGGGCAGGGGTTGTTGAGCAGAGAGGAGGGGCCAGGGTGGCAAAGAAGAAGGGACTGAGGGTGGGAAAAGACAGCCAAAACATATGAGAGAAGATAGAGAGCAGGAGACAAGCAGAGGAAGACAGACAGCAAGGACGTGAGAGAGGGTGGAAGGAGCTAGAAAAACCAGAAACAAAGGGAGAAGAGAGAAGGGAGTGGTGCCAGGTGGCTAGATCAGCACGAAGAAAAATACAGTCAGAAGTAAGAGAGAGAAGTATGTGTGTATGTGTGTATATACATATATTATTATATGTTATATGTATGTATGTATATATATACATATATATATGTAGAAAAGGGAAGCAATGTGGTAGAAGGAAAGAAACAAAGAATGACATGTAAAGAGAACAGGAGGCAGAGAAAAGGAAGCTAGAAGGAAAGAGAAACCTCAGGAAAAGGAAAAGAAAAATGAGGTGCAAAGAATGAAGGAGAAAACAAGGGATGTGTGGAAATGAGAGGGAGAAAGTGAGGAGAGAGGAGGAAAGCGGCCGTCTTGCCATTGTTAATATCAGCTCTAATAAGCCTGTTTTAGCCTGTCATTAGTGGGGACCTGGCCGGGGCGGGGACAGGAGGGAGGGCGGGGCTCTGGGATCTGCAGGCAGGTGGCCGCCCCTGGGTGGGGCTGCAGGCCAAGCCCTGGGGGTATAAGTCGGACGCTGGGGCTGCTGAGCACCTGTCAGGGGCAGCTTCAGCAGGGGTGCCAGGCCAGGCAGGTGGCTCCAGCCAGCCCAGCCCCAGCATGAGCTCCTTCGACCTTCCCGCGCCTTCCCCACCTCGCTGCAGCCCCCAGTTCCCCAGCATCGGGCAGGAGCCCCCTGAGATGAACCTGTACTATGAGAACTTCTTCCACCCCCAGGGCGTGCCCAGCCCTCAGCGGCCCCCCTCCTTCGAGGGCGGTGGCGAGTATGGGGCCACCCCCAACCCCTACCTGTGGCTCAACGGGCCGGCCATGACCCCGCCGCCCTACCTGCCTGGTGCCAACACCGGCCCCTTCCTGCCCCCGGCCTACAGTGTGCAGCGGCAGCTGCTGCCGGGCGTACCTGGCCTGGGGGGCAGCGACCTGGGCTGGCTGCCCATCCCCTCGCAGGAGGAGCTGATGAAGCTGGTGCGGCCCCCCTACTCCTACTCGGCGCTCATCGCAATGGCCATCCATGGCGCTCCCGACA
Source organism: Graphiurus murinus (assembly GCA_004027655.1). NCBI lineage: Eukaryota > Metazoa > Chordata > Mammalia > Rodentia > Gliridae > Graphiurus > Graphiurus murinus. The sequence continues at coordinate 35,232 of PVLC010013517.1, read as the reverse complement.
AGCGCCTCACCCTCAGCCAGATCTACCAGTACGTGGCCGACAATTTCCCATTCTACAACAAGAGCAAGGCCGGCTGGCAGAACTCCATCCGCCACAACCTGTCACTCAACGACTGCTTCAAGAAGGTGCCCCGTGATGAGGACGACCCTGGTAAGGCCCTCAGCAAGTCGCTGGTCCCCGGGGGGAGTGTTTCATTCCTGCCCAGAATCCCTTCCAGAAAGTTCTGTGTCTGAACCCCTCCAAGACTGAGGGCTACTGTGAGATGGGGTTGAAAGGAGCTTACCAATGGAGGAGAATGTGGCCTGGGGACAGATTTGGGCACCAAGGGGTTCCAGTTACTGGCCTCTGGCAGGTTAGAGCTCTGAGCCTCAGTTTCCTCATCTGGAACAAGGATGGTGAGGGTGCCCACTCTGCAGGCTGGTAAAGATAGCGAGACAAGGCATGCAGTCTTAGGTGCTAACAAATACCTAATGAACTACAGTGGCCACGATCATGATTCATGTGCATCCCCAGCAGTCAGGCGCAGGAGTCTGGTGAGTGAGCTTGGACCAAGTGGACTCTGCACTCCGGGAGCCTGCAGGGGAGGGGCTGGGGCCTTTGCTGAACAGCCCCATGGCCCTGGAGCTGCCTGTCCCACCCATGCCTGGTGGTTCTATGGACCCATTTCACAGATAAGGAAAATGACACTCAGAGATGAAACAGCTTCAAAGCAGGTCTGGCACCAGAGATTGTTTACTTTTAATGACCAATGTCTAAAGTACAGAGATTTTTGGAGAGCCCTGTATTAAATCTTCCTGGCTCCATTTTCTAGAATCAAAGTTCACTTTTGTTCTACCACAGAAAGCCAGAGTATGGCTCAGAGGAAGTTCACTTCTGCCCCCTATGCAGTTAGCAATGGCCAGGACTATTTGTCCCCAGAAGATGGCAAGTGTCCTATTCAAGCACTGCCCCCCATCTCCAGCTGAGAGTCCAGACCTACCCTTTGAGGGTGCCTCCCAGTTACAAGACCCTTTAACATATCCAGTGTCTGTCTTTTCCCACAGGGAGCCTGAGGGAGGAGGGACACATCCAATGGGCCTATTTTCAGTCTGGCAAACTGAGGTTCATCCAAAGACCCTTAGTCAGGAGCAAAGCCAGGACTCATGTTCACCTTCAGACTCCACTGGGACTGTCAGGGAGTCTTGAATTCTCTCCTGAATTTTCTTTAACTTCAACCCTGGAAGCACTGCACCCCTACCCCAGCATCTCCTCATCTCTTCCCACACAGTGCTTCATCCTTCTTAAAGGGGCCCACAGTGGAAACTCCCCCATGCCTCAGGCCTCTCTTTTCTTGTGGCCCTTCCCCCAGAGCCCACTTCCAGGTGGGTGCTAAAATAAGATGGGTTGATGGGCTGGGTGGGGGAGAGGGTTGTGGAATCTCTCTGCTTCTCACACCCAGGCTTTTGTTCTCTTCCTTTTGTGTTCACTGCCTTTGTTTTTGCTTCATGACAATAAGGAGGAGCAGAAGGCGACATCTGTCCATCTCACTGGCTACTCACCTTCTCCCACCTTGGTTTCAGGCAAAGGGAACTACTGGACTCTGGACCCCAACTGTGAGAAGATGTTTGACAATGGGAATTTCCGCAGGAAAAGGAAGAGAAAATCAGATGTCTCCTCCTGCACGGGCTCTTTGGCCTCAGAGAAACCTGAGAACAGTCTCCTGGCAGGCAGTCCCAAGACCACAGAGCCGCAGGACCTCTTGGACGGTGCCTCCCCAGGCGCCAGCAGCTCCCCAGAGAAGCGATCCTCACCTCCTCCCTCTGGCAGCCCGTGCCTCAACAGCTTCCTCTCCACCATGACAGCCTATGTGAGCGGGACGAGCCCCATGGGCCGCCCCGTGGCCACGCCAGGACTAAGCCCCGAGCCTACCGACAAGATGGGGCAGAACACACTGAGTTTCAACTCCTACACCCCCCTGAGCAACCTCGGTGGCCATGGGGGTGGGGGCGAGTGGGCCAACCCCATGCCTACCAATGCTCTCGGCTATGGGGGCTCTGTCCTCAACCAGTTCAGCCCTCACTTCTACAACAGCCTCAACTCCAACAGTGTCCTCTATCCCAGGGAGGGCACCGAGGTCTAGCTGCATGGACATGCTGGAGAGAAAAGCAGTGGGGGTCCTCCAGGCCAGCTTCCCACCCTACCCCATGATCCATGACCTCTGAGTCCCCCAGGCAGAGTGAGGAGGATGAGAAGAAAGCACCCTCTTTCTAGAACATTGTTCAGACCCGTTTAGCACACGTCTATCCACACACAGACGTGCTAACTTTGCAATGGAAACAGAGTGCCTAGATAACAATAATAATGATGGGCCATTTGCTGAACCCATATTCTGTGCTGGGTGCATGCCCTTTAAAGGCATGGTCACACTTATTATCTACAGTCACCCCATGAGGTTTACATCAATCTCCCCATTTAACAGATAAGGAAATTGAGACTCAAGGAAGTTAAGTACATTTTCCAGGATCTTACAAACTAGAAGATGGCAGAGCAAGAGGTCAAATCTGGATCCATGTAACCCCAAGGGTTGGGTCATAGGAGGCAGAGATGGAGGAATTAGTTAAACAGCTAAGGAAGGTCAGGATGAGAATCTAATTACAGTAAACATCAAAATCTCCCCACGGCCTAAGTGTTCATCAAAATCCAGCACCAGCCCCGCATGTCGCTTCCTGGTCTTTTCCCAATCTGTGCTCCTGAATTCACCTACAGACACTCCTTCAGGTACCACTGAAACAGGGAACCCACCAGTAGGTTTGATTCAGGAAGCCCAGCCCAGGTCTCCTTGCAGGCTTGCAGGACAGGGGGTCTAGCATGTGCAATGCAGGGTGTCTCCTTCCCGGCTCGCTGGAGACGCTGGTCAGAGCCCTGGGGTCAGGAGGAGTGGTGTCTGTCCCTAAACCTCCCACCCTGGCACTGCCCATCAGTAAAATCTCCTAAAGCTCAGCTTTCTGTGCTCAGGCCATGGACCAGTGAGCTAGAGGTGCTGAGCCTTCTGAGAGAAACAAGACTGAGAAACAAGGTGTTTCCGAGCTGTGGATGTGTGTCTGAGAAAACAGGGGTCTCCAGGGAGGGGTCTGCCCACTGCACAGGGTCTGTGTGGGTGCTGCGCCTGGGAATTCTCTGTCTTGTTTTTATATGTACTTTACACGCCTGTGATTTTTTTTTTTATCACAGCATGCCTTGGGAAGTGTTTGGTTTTCTTACTTTCTTTTTAATTAAAAAACAAATACAAACTTTATGCAGAAATGTGTGGCCCTTCCTCGTGAGTTTTCTTGTCTTTCAGCTGCCTCGCTGATTCAACATGGGGCCAGGCACAACCTGGGGATGAAGGCATCTGGGAGAGGAGGCAGAGGAAGAGCAGGTGCAAGACTCTTCCTTCCTTGGCCCTGGCACAGGCACCACACAAGGCCCCACCATAAAGGCAGGAGTGTATGGGGGTGGGTGGGTATGCAGAAAGAGCCTGTCTGCACTGAACACCCAACACAACCAGGCATATCCCAGTCTTTACAGCGCATGCAAACCTCAAAACTGTGCTGCAATCAGTCCTCCTAACAACCCTGTGAAGTAAGGGGGTGGTTCTAGTCCCATTAAACAGATGAGAAAACTGAGGGTCAGCGTGGTTGAATGACTTGCCTCAAGTCCACATCTGGTTCATGCCAGGTCTCTTTGACTCCTGCATTTCCTCACTCTGCAGTGTTGCCTCTGCAGTGGCTAGTAGCAAAAGGTGTATGGGCAGGGACTGGGCCCATTGCCCATGAGGGAGTACACTGTGATTCCCTGTGGTTGTGTGCATTGAAACTGGAAGTCTTCTAGCTGGGAATTCCCTCCTTGGTGTGCACAGACAGGGCTCACACCAGGGAGAGCTGGGGGAGTTCTCTTACCCTGGGGTGACAGAGGGGAGGTGGCAACTAACAATAACAACAACGATGATAATGATAATAATGATAGCATCCATCGTGGGTTTAGTAGGGGCCAGGCACTGTGTTAGGAATTGACCTGCTTTATTGTATTCATTCTCAAAATAATCCAAGCAGTCATACCCTTATTACTATTTTAGAGGTGAGAATGGTAAGGCCTGGAGAGATTTTGTAGCTTTGATCAAGGGCAAACAGCCAGGACTTATACAAGTCTATGTGCCATGACCAACACCCAGGGGAGAGCCCAGGACTTAGCACAGAAGAACAAAATCCTGGAAACCCAGAAGACATGGGATGGGGCAGTGTAATAAGAACCCCAGATTCCTTCCTGGGGAGCCCCTGTCTCCAGCAAGACTCCTCCTGCATGTTGGTGATGACATGGAGAAGAACAGGGATGGGACACTGTGCCTGACCACAAGAGCCTTAGAAAACTCTGAATAGGCTGACCCCTGGCTGCCCAGAGAGAAAGCCTGAGGCTCGAGTCCACATGAGGTGACAGGCCAGAGGCAGAGCTTAAAATACAGATCCCTGAATCCCAGACCAACATATATTGTCACACTAGATTTGCCACCAAATTTGCCCAAACATACCCTGGAACCCCACCAGCTCCACTGCTAAGTTCATTGCTGGCTCATCAACCCCTATTCCTTCCCCTGGCAGGTGGCAATGAGTGAGGGGACTGGGCACAGAAAGGGGGTGAAGTGGCCAGAGACAGCACAGAGCTGGGATGCAGCAACTCAGGACCAAGGTCCACAGCCCAGAGCCTCCATTCTTCTTCAGCCCAGAATTCAATGGGCACAGCAGTGAAGAGGACACCTCCAGTGCTCTGACAACATGACACCCTGCTAGGTCTGGCCTGTGACTGCACTTAGGGAGTTCTTGGAAACAGGACCAGCAATTCATGGGAAGAGCAGTGCGAGAAGCTCAGGATGGTCATAGCAGAAGGTGGGAACCAGGTCCAGAAGAAGGTCTCCTGGCCAGCTTCCCTGGACTAGCAGGGGAAAGGGAAGGAAGGATGGAAGAAGGGAGGGAGAAAAGACTATTTACCAAGCATTTACTTCTGAGTGTAGTGCTTGCATTTATTAGCCTCCTACATTTTGCCTCTGCATTGAAGCCATAGCCCCCAGCATCAGTAAGGAATCTGAAAAGAGGACTTCCTGTGTGTTGGAAAGACCAAAAAGGGTGTATGGTGGAGGTGAGCCTGGAGCTGGAGGGCAGTAGAAGTGAACTCATGCAAACCACAGATTTACACATGCACCTTTACACCACCTGACTCCAGTCTCCCACAGATCCTGAATTAGAGTGTCTGAATTCCCAGGTTTCATGGATGTTGGGAGAAGGATACTAAAAGCAGAATATATGATATATTACATGTAATATATATTATATACATGCTATATGTGATAATAATATTGTTTATTTTAATAAGTAAATTTGCAAAGGGAAAAGTCAGAAAATAATGTACACAATTTTTTTGTAGTCCTGGGAATTGAATCCAGGGGCATTCTACCATTGAGCTACAATCTCAGCCCTTTTAAATTTTTTTTTTGAAATAGGGTATTATTAAGTTGCCCAGGCTAGACTCAAACTTGCAATCCTCCTGTGTCAACCTCCCAAGTACTGGGATTACAGATGTGTGTCACCACACACAAAATATTACCACTAATTATCTGGCAGATGATATACATATTTTTGTCATTGGACTTATCTTTATGAATAGTGAATATATCATCAGTCCTGGCTCACCATTGCTAGAAACCACCTCCTCCAATTGTGGGGACCAAAGAGAACGACAACACTGACCACCCATTGCCATGGCTCATTAGCCCCAGGGTAACACCGGACCCAAGCCAATCTCTTTCTGGAATGAAGGAGGAAGGTGTTCCCTTAGCATGGACATGGCCCTTAGGCAGCCACCATTAGGGCCATATTAAAAAAAGGAAATCAATGTCAAGCCAACAGCTTATCTAAAACCAAAATCTAAAGGTACAGAAGAGTAAATATCAGGCAAATTTTTAAATAAGGTCAATAATTGAAAAAAAGGGGGGTGTCTGTATAGGGTGAATTACCTGTTTCAATGACCCAAGTGTGATCACAGGCCAAATTCAGTGTCATATAAAGAAGTTGAAATTCTGAGGGAAAATCATAGTTTTTCTAACCTTAAAAAACAGAATAAAGAAATGGGGCAATCCTAAAAAGGAGAGGGGGTAATCAAAAAAGGAGAGATATACACACACATATTCCAGTTATAATCTTTATCCAAAAATCTGGCTTTCTCCTGAACAGTCAATACACAAGACAAACTCCAGATGAGGATGAAAGAGAGGAGCCTGGATTTTAGCAGGAGCCCAAGATAGAGATTTTTCAGTTTGAGTTAAAACAAGCTAATTGCCTACTACAGCAAACAAGCAAGCAATAACAACCAATCTCAGTCTTGTACCCAGATCTCTACTGCACCCACCAGAAATCAAGAAGCACATCAACCATCTTCAAACTCCTACTTGCTTGGCATTGCCTTTTCAGCAATAGAACAAAGCTAATCACTATCTGACTTCCCCACACCTCTCAAGTCTCTAAGGAGAAATTCTTCCAACTCCTCATTCCCATACTCCCCACTGTGTACATTTTAGTGTTAGCATCCAGGAATTCTAACTATCCTGTTCTCAATATTTTGAAGCTACACTAAGAATGCAAATACTTCAATTCTCTTTGGGGGAATATATCAGAATGTAGAGCATTCACAACCTTCCAATGCCCAGAGTACAGAATCCAAAATTACTCATCACATGAAAAAAAATCAGAATATATAACCCAGGCTCAAAAGGAAGTGACTAAAAAAAAGATTGACTCAACTTGATCCAGATGTTAGAATTACTAATAAAAGAGTTTAAAAATAGCTATTATAGTTGTGATAGGCTTTGGCGGAATTATGGGGGAATATTGGAATAGGTTGAATGCATTTTGCAGGTAGGATGAATGTGAATCTTTAGGCACTAGAGGAAAGGCTTACAGGCTGGATAATAGCCCTCAAGCATATTGAGGTCCTAATTTCTGGAACTTATGAATGTTATATCTTATGATAAAGGAATCTTGCAGATATGATTAAATTAAGGATCTTGAGAGGAGGAAATTATTCTGATGGTTCATATGGATCCTAAATGTAATAACAAGTGTCCTTCAAAGATGGAGGCAATGGGACATCTGACTAGAGAGAAGGAGTAGGAAATATGAAGATATAAGAACAAGGCAAGGGTATTAGGATGCAGTGGTGATAAGTCCAAGAATTCAGGCAACTAAAGAAGTTTAAAAATTCAAGGAAATGAAATTTACTCCCAATATCTTCCTGAAAGTGACCTGCCAACACTTTGACTTTAGTACAGTGAAACAGATTTCATACTTCTGGTCTCTGGAACTGCAAAAGAATAAATTTGTAATGTTTAAGCCATCAAATTTGTAGTAAGTTGTTACAGTAACTATAGTAAATAATACAATAATTCTCAAATAAATTAAAAATGCTTTAAATATATGAAAAATTAGTATACCACACAGAAAAAATATGGAAAGAAAAGATAATAGAATAATTATAGTATTAGAATAATATAAATAATTCTAGAACTGAAAAATGAAAATATCAAAGAAAAGCACTGGTTGCTCTATTAAAGTGACAGAGAATGAGTCGGTCAATAAAAATCCAATCTAATGAATAGGGAAGAAAGAAGATAAATACAGACATAGTCTTGAGGAATAATATCAAAATGTTTAATATGGAAGGAAGAAGGGAGAGGTGGGCAGGTGAGAAAAAAAAAAGGTTTAAAATATGTGCAACTGGAGTCTCAGAAACAAAAAAGAGACAAATGGGGTTAAAACCTATGTATTTAAAAAATGAGGGCCAAAGGTTCCCCCAATTTGACAAAATACATCAACTTAAACATTCCAGAAATTCAGCAAAATAAAATATCATCTATGCACATTATAATCAAACTTTTGAAAACCAAAGATTAAAAAATCTTGAAAACAGCCAGAGAAAACAATTTATTATAAGTGACTACTGAGTCAGTAACATTAGTTATTAATGGGATAAATACTACAATTTCATGACAAAATTCTTGAGAGTGAATAAGAAAAGAACAACTCAACTATGTATTGTCTATAAGAAACACACATTAAACAGATGGGACACAGTTTAGGTTAGGCAAACAGTTATCATGAGAAGGTGCAAGTGGCCACATTAACATAAGGTAAATTTGATTTTAAGATCAGAAGTAAAAGAGGGACTTTCAAGATGATAAAGTAGACAGTTTATCAAGAAGACATATATTCATAAATAGAAGAGCTCAAAATACATGCAATAAATATTAAAAGAATGGGAGGAGAAGTATATAATTCCATGAATTTGGTGAGATTTTTAACATCCCTCTCTCAGCAAATGACAGAACAAATATCAGTAAAGATTAAGAAATATCAAGAAAAAAACCAATAAAGACATAAAGAACCTGAACAACGCTAGCAACCACCTTGACCTAATTGATATTTATAGAACACTACACTCAACAACGCAAAATACCAGAAAACACATTCTTTTCAAGGGCTTGTAATGTATTCACCTTGTGCTGGGCCATAAAGTAAGTCTCACTAAATTTAAAAGAATTTTAAAAATATTTTATGCCATGTGAAGGAAATCAAACACACACACACACACACACACACACACACACACACATACATACTGTGTTGTTTCATTTATACTGAATTCTAGAAGAGGCAAAACTAATCTATAGTAACAGAAAACAAATCAGCAGTTGTCTGGGGCTGGGGTGGAGGTAGAGGTGAAAGTTGTTTGGGAAGGGATGCCACTAAGCTTCATAGGATAATGGAAATATTCTATACCTCGATTACAGTCATTATGTGAATGTGTGTATACTTGTCAAAACTCATGGTTCCATACCCTTAATGTAGGTGCATTTTACTGGAAATAAATTATACTTCAATGAAATCAATTAAATTAAAAGCAGAGTTTGTACACACCAGGAAGTCAGGAACCCTGGCTGGGTCTGGTTTCATAGCACTGAACAAATTAGTTTCCACACCTGACTTAGGCTGGTTCAACATACAATTTTTAGACTCTAGAACAATGCACTCAAAAGCGACTGTACTTCAACTTTTGAATCTTGGTCTTTTTCCAGGCTAGTAATATGTAGTCCTATAGTGTGTCTCATGAACACTGAATGGGAACAGTGAGCTGCAGTTCCTTAGTCAGCCATGAGACCAGGATGGGAAATGTCCACTGCTCTACAGTGTACTGTGCTGCTAAGCTATGATGTTCTACAGGTTAGGGGTAATAAATACACTTTCAACTTTAGATATTTACAACTTGTGATGCATTCATCAGGATATAACACTATCATAAGTTGAAGAGCATCTGTATTTGAAACCTGTGAGATTTCACGCAAATATCAAGACTTAGTGGTATCTCTGAGCTAAGATTGGCCTGCCAAACCATGGCAGGTGCTAAGCAGCAACCATCTCCTTAAATGCAGGGCCCTTCTGCCTGCTTCACTTATTCAAGTGGTCTACCTAGCCCTGGTAGCCCTTGAGTGCGTGACCCATTGGCTAGCGTGTTAGTAGTTATCACTTTGCATCTAATTTACCCCCTATAGCTTCTACACATGTATCCCTCAACATCTGACTTATGCTGCTATCAGGCATACGTGGTTTTATTTTTATATTTGAGTACTTGCTATATAAGTTGCATTGCTAATCACTTTGCATATGTTAGCTTATTAAGTCCTTAAAACCACCCTGCAAAGCAGGTGTATCATTGCAGTCATCTTGTAAATAAGGAAGCTCACATACACAGAAGTTAAGTACATGTGACACAGGCAATAGGTGGTGGAGCCAGAATCCAAACTCAGAGCTGCATGGTTTGGGGTTCTGGGGTTGTCAGTGCATGTCCCGCTGCACAATTCCATGGTGGACATTCACATCAGAGGCCACAGAGCTGTGGGCTCCAGGGGCACTACTCAACTGAATACAATGCAAAATGGGATCCTCCATGCCAGCAAGGGAAGGGTTTTCCTTGTAAAAGAGGAATGATAGAGAATGATCTGTAGAGCAGGGGGAAAGAGTCCTTCTAGCCTTCTGATTTGATTCATTCAACAACATTTTTCTTAGAACCTACTTAGCCATGTGCTGATCTGGGTTTAGAATCTATAGCAGCCAACCAATTCCCTGTGCTCAAGGAGCTTATCTCTAATGGGAGAAACAGCCAATAAAACAAAGCAGGTTCTATAATTATGTTAAAGGTAACATGCCACGTAGTAATCACTGCTATTAGATAAACAGAAGCGGGGTAAAGGCTCAGACAGTGACTGGGGATGCTATTTAAGATAAGAGATCCATGGCCATACATGTCTATAATCTCAGGAGGCTGAGACAGGAGGACCATGGGTTTGAGGCAAGCCTCAGCAACTTAGTGAGACTCTGTTTCAAAATAAAAAGGGCTGGGGTGCAACTCAGAGGTAGAATGTCCCTGGGTTCAATTCACAATACCAGAAAAAAAGTGTCCAAGAAAACTCTCTGAAGAGGTAGTATTTGAGCAGCCAGCCCTGTGAAGGAGCCAGCCATGCAAAGATCGGAAGAAAGGTATCCCTGCAGGCCATGGGAACTGCAGTGTGCAGAGGTCCAGGTGGGGAAATGGCTTGGTCTGTTTGAAGAATAACCAAACTAGTCTGGTCAGGAGCATGAAGGCCTTGGTGAGGAGTTTGGTTTTCCTCACATTTCAGAGGATAATGGTTGAGATGAGAATTTACAAGGAAGGAGAGAAGAAAGACTATAAGCTCACCCCTGGGTTCAATCCCCAGTATCAAAAACAAAAAGGCTTGGGGCTCTCTGAAGGGCAAAAGAAGGGCTCAATGCCAGCCCCAGAAGCAGCCAACAGCTCTCCTGCCATGTCTGTCAATTCAAGTGTAGCCAGCAATGCTTCTAACTGTGGTTGTGGTTGGTTTTTTCCAAAATACAGATGGTGGTAACCTGGTTTCCAGTAGTATGACGATGACACCTGGTCTGGTTTCAGTAAATCCTATTTATGCAAAATCGCAGCTCCATCTCGGTCACCAAAGCCTCTGACTCATTCCACCTGAGTCTCAAGCTGCAGGGTGTGCGGAACAAAGGGGGAAGTGATGTCCCCGAGTGACAGAGTGGACAAATGCCAGTCCTGCCACTCACCTATTCACATGGGGGATCACTTCTTTTTGAGTCTCAGTACCCTTCTCTGCTACCCTGGACTACTTCATGGTAATTAATCAAAATCAAATGCTCAGGACCAGTCAATGGATTTGATTATTCATTTCCTGTCTTCCCAACCTGCTTGTAGACTTCTTAAGAATAGAGTCTTATCTGTCTGTTTTATTTCAACCACACTAAGATAGAGCACAGGGCCTAACACCAGTAGGCACTCAATAATTGCTCAGTTAATGAGTAGTACAGTCATCCCTCCATATTGACAGGTTCTGCATCCTCCAATTCAACCAACCACAAATTAAAAACATTCAGAAAAAAAAAAAAAAAAAAAAAAAAAAAAAAAAAAAAAAAAAAAAAAAAAAAAAAAAAAAACTCATGTAGCCAGACATGTTGGCTCATGGCTATAATCCCAGTACTTGGGAAGCTAAGATAGGAAGATTACAGGTTCAAGACCAACTTCAGCAAGTTAGCAAGACTTTTAGCAACCTGGCAAGACCCTGTTTTAAGATAAAAAATGAAAAGGGCTAAGAGGTAGAATGCTCCTTGGTTCATGCCAGTATCACACACACACACACACACACACACACACACACACACAAACCCTCACATGTTCAGATCGTTTTTACTTGTCTGCATTCCTTAAATAATATAGTATTATAACTGTTTACATGGTATTCACATTATATTAGGTATTATTAAGTGGTCTAAAGAAGACAAAATATGCAGGAGGATGTGTGTAGGTTATAGGCAATTTTTTTAATAAGGACTTGAGCATCATCAGTTTGGTATCTTTGGGGGGGTTCTGGAACCCCCCCCCCCCGCCAAGAACCAAGGAATGGCTATATATTGTAATTATCTGCTGATAGAGAGCTAGATATGGCTTCAGGACCTTTGAGTTTCTGAATATTTCCAGAAAGAACTTTTCTCTGTCAAGTCTACTGCACAATTCGTCTTGTTAAGTTAGTAGGGGATATTATTACGTTATTTCCATGTAAGTTTTTCTCCGAATGAGCAGATATACCTGTGACTCTATTAGCACATCCCAACTACCTTTAAGTTTTCTATTCAATCTGTTGATTTGGGCAAGCAATGTTACTTCAGCCAGTGTCTACCCCAACACTATGATGGAAATTAAGCTAATATCTTTAATTAATGCCCTTTTTCTTTCTCACTTTTTGACATAGCCTTTCTCATTTTTATTGAGAACCTTCAATAGGACTCAGCATGGAGTGAGTCACCTATAGTCTCTGTCCTTACAGAACTTATATTCTAGCAAGATAGACAGGCATAAATTAACCCGTTATGTACATTATTAACTAAAACTGAAATAAAAGCTAAGAAGAATGAGCCCAGATGCTATGAGCAAGTATGTCTATTTAGGCATCTGACTTGGTCCAGGTGTCAGGGAAGGTTTCTGTGAGTGATGAGGTTCACGCTAAGCCTGAGAGAAGGAAAAAGAGAAGAGTTCTGATCCTGGCATGGGGACTAGCCAGAATGAGGCCCAGCTGGGGGAAAGATCTTGCAATTTTAAGGATCAGAAGGATAAAGAGACATATGACAATATTGGAGGTCTGGCAGGGGGCAGGGCAGGTAGGGATTTTGGTCTGTAGAAGAGACAGATACTCATTCTACAAATAAGGTGACACCATCAAAATAGTTTAAGTCAGCTAGGCATGGTAATGCAGGCCTGTAATCCTAGCTACTAGGGAAGCAGAGACAGGAGGATGGCATGGCAAGTTTGAAGCCCGATAAGACAACTTAGCAAGACCCTGTCTCAAAATAAAATAAGGACAGGGGATATAGCTCAGTGCTTGAGGCCCTGGGTTCAATCTCCAACATACACACACACACGCACACACACACACACACACACACACAGGTTTAAGGAGGGGGAGACATGAGCAAACATACCCTTTGACATCATTTTAACTGATGTTTCTGTGAGATTCTATTACAGCTTCAGTGTGTTTAAAACTTAATCTCCAGAGCAATCTGCAAGGTTAATAGTGCAGTTGAAACCCTCCCTTATGTTACAGATGAGGAAACTGGGGCATGCAAAGAGTGTGCTAAGAAGCACGGATCAGACAGGGTCAGGTCCTGAATTTTGGCCCTGGGAGCAACCTGAATCTGACAATGAGTGATTGCAGGCTGGAAAGGGATCTAAGTAACTGGATAACAGAACTAGTCCTATGTTCTCTGCTTTCTATCCTGACTCTCCTGGATAATACTGAGCAGGGCGAATCTACAATTTGAGTAGGTGTGAGAAGAAAGTCAGCTGATGGAGGCCCTCGGAGTAAATGGCCAAGTGTGGTCCCTCTGCACAGCACTGGAGACTTAGCATCAAGCCCCACCAGGAAGGCGCCCCTTCCAAACCTGGTCCACAGCTCTGCTCCTGACTGTTATTACTCAGCACTCTTTATCTCTGATTGAAAACACAATTCTTTCAATTCAAAGTTAATACACTAGCAGTGATAATAATTGCTGCTTATTGAGAACGTTGTGTTTGTCTGCTTGCAGCCATTTCCTATCTGGGAAAGCACCCTGATCTTTCCCTTGGGAAACAGCTCCAAGCAGGAGCAAAATTGAATCGGTGCTAGCCAGTGAGGCTTAGTGTTACCTCTGCTTGAACCTGACCCATAGAAGTTGCTCAGTAAATGTGTAAGTTTAATAAAGTTTATTAATTAATGACCACATCCTTCAGGACTCTTTTAGTCATAAGTAACACAAATTCTCCTTTAAGATAATCAGGCCACTTACAAAATTTCTAAGATGAGGCTGGCTGCTCTCCTACCAGCAGCAGGTGGTGGAAATGGATAGGGATGCAAAAAAGCTCAAGAAGCAGAGGGGACAGCAGTGGAGTTGAGCCGCAGCAGCAGTTAGACATCGTAGGTGCGGCAACAGAAACTCACTCTAGGTAAGAATAGTGGACAAGACAGAAGCGGGGGCTCTGCAGTGGCTCGTGGGCTCAGAGAAGACTGAAAATCATGTTCAGGAAAGGTGAGAGCCAGAAGACCTGTGTGGGAACTGTGGTCTGGCTCAGGCCACTGGGACACTGGGTTAGAACCACAGCATAGTGAGGTGTGCTGGCACCTTACCACTTACCCAGGAGTGACTCCTTATCTCACCTTTCTTTATCCTCAGGACCTGAAGCCCAGGGGGCAGTGTCCACTTGACCGAGTGAGGTTCTACACTCCTAATCTGCCCAGTTAGGGAGAGGTAACATTCAGGCCCTGCCTCCTTCCAAGTCTCACATGTAATTCTTCACAAGCAAAATGAGACTTGGATACTAATCCAAGAAACAAACAAACAAAAAAGTCCATTTAAAGAGGTGAGTAAAATAAGAACCAAATGGGAGCTCAGAATCACATATTTGCAGGGCCAGCTGACTATGCATTCTTACTAAAACGCCCACATTCAATTTTAGAAATTGCCCTTTTAGATAAATAAGCCATATCAGATTCAGATGTGAACCACGCATATGTAAGGAAACAGACTTTATCTTTCAGGAAACTAAGAGAGAGGGGATGGTGCTGTCAGCTCCGAAAATGGCTGCGGGACCTGGACGGAGGGCCCAGGCTTAAGACCCTCAAGTGGAGAAGGCAGCAGTATCTGGGGGACTCCCCCAAATTCCCAGCATAAGAGACCAAAGTCCCTCTAACACTTCCTCCTGAGTGCTTCATTTTTGTCAGCATGGAAAGGATATTGTAAAGGGCAAATTACACAACCCAAGAGGAAATCCAAGGACAGACAGAGGGGATAATAGAAAGGACTGTGGGGTTGGCAGTGTGATTCATTATTATTCTTTAAGGTAAGGAGGAAAAAAATAATAATTGATCCTGGATGAAGAAATGGGACTTGGCTGAGCCTGGAGCTGTGGGAGGTGAGTCTGGCTCCAGAATCCCTTAGGGGCATGTCAGGGAGGGATGAGCAGGAAGGAGGCCAGAGCTGCAAAGGCCTGAGACATTTTGTCCCAGTTTGAGGATGGGAAAATCTAGAGGATGGGCTTTCTTGCTTGGGGGTGAGGAAACCATTGGCGGCAGGCAGTGCTGTCCCTGATGATGGGTCTTGTTGCCAACTTGCCCCACTTAAAATAAATCATAGAGCTAGCCAGGAGGTACAGGCACCTGAATCTGTTTTTGCAAATGAATAAATGTAGACTGCAAGAGAGGGAGCAACTAAAGATCACGCAGCTAGGAGTTGTCCAGACTCAAGATCCCTTGGTGCCCGGTTCAGTGCCCACAGCCACCCTGCTAGTAGGGGTTGGGGTGTATATCAGATAGGATCTCCCATTGATTTGGCCACCAGCATGCTGCTTGGTGAATATTTGAATAAGGGAACTAATTCTCCATTGGTTTGGTATCAGTGGATCTACCATGCAACCAGGATTAATTCAATTTCTCCTTGCTCTGGAGGGTCAGAGCAAGAAGAGAAAAATCAATGAGCCCTTGACAAGTCTTCTGGCTCTCACCTTTCCTGAACATGATTTTCAGTCTTCTCTTCTAATACTTCCTAGATAGTATTAACAGAGAGTCCCAGAGATGTAAGCAGAGGAGAAGAAAAAAGTGGATGAGGCTAGATCAAAGGATGCATGTTAACAGTCTTGCTGTTAATTTTTCATGGCCCTGAGAGCGATGAGAGCAATTGAGCCAAAATTTTGACTGAGGCCTATATAGGGTTTCTAGCTTCTCTGTGGATATAAAACAATCTAAGATATGTTGGAAGATCAAAGTAAGGAGATTTCTAGCACAGTTCCATGGTCTGGGTCACAGGTCCAGATGGGAAACATTTTCAGCTTTGCGGGCCACAAAGCAAAATCTAGGGTGCAATGAAATTACAAGAGAGAAAAAATTTCCACAAATATTTTATAGGTGAAAATCAAAATGTAATAATAATAATTGAGTTCAAGTTTTTGAAATTCAGGTCTCCTAATGAGATGGGAAATTCTTTTGAAATTCATTTTATTTAATCGAGTCTCAAAGGTAGTGTTCCCTCTCCTAAAAGCAGTTGCAAAGGTTTATCTGTTAAAGTTGGTCTGTGATGGCTTTTATGTGTGTCATGCCTGAAAGTGACTTTCCATCCTGATCAGTGACACAGCTGGCACCACTGTGCTTTTTTTGTGCACCCAGCAGCTAAGTGCTAAGTGGTATAGAATATTCAACCTAGTTATCGTAACAGAGATGATATAGAAGCAAATGAGTCTGTCTCCAAGTTTTGAATAAAATTTTATGGATGCTGAAATGTGACTTGTGCATAATTTTTACATGTCACAAAGGATCTTTTTTTGGTCAGTTTTACGAAGGGAAATGCACCAAGTAATGTATGTATGTATTTATGTATCACTTTGAGTCTCGCTGTGGTGTATAATTACAATGCATCAATAAAAGTATTAAAAAATGTAAAAGCTATTTTTAGCTCCTGGGCCATAGAGAGACAAGTGGCAGGCAAGATTTGACTCAGGGGTTGTAGTCTAGCAGGACAAGGGCAGCTGCTCACAGTTTGGTTGTCAGAGGAACCCTCTGGTATGTGGTTATCCCTAATATCTGACCTAGGAGGGCTAAAGAGTTGAGCTTAGATGGGACAAGAAACAGGGAATTAACTTAAGTTTCCCCTTGGGAAGACGCCAGCCTTCCTTGCGGAATGAGGGTTCTTCAGGCTGCCCTGAATTAGTGGGTTTGGCAAGCCTTGATCCATTTTCTCTTGGCCAAACCCTCCTTTCATTCTGGAAGCCCCATCATGGATTCCATTTCTGTCTGAGTGGCCATTCTGGGCCCCAGAGTCTTGCTACAAACACAGGGGTTTCCACAGGACAGAGCAGAGCTGCCTAAAAAGGACAAGCCCTCAGATGGCTGAGCCCAAGGTGGTGGGCGGGCCGGGGGTGTGGAGAGCAGCATTTATGCTGCAGTTTGAAAATGGCCCTTATCTCTGGCTACTCAAGTGGAGTGTGCCACTTGTTTATGAGTAAACTAATGGCCCAATCTCAGCTGGAGGCAAGGTAATTGGGCAAAACAGGGTTGGAGAACACCCAGGCCATGTGCCCAAGGCTTAACCCTTTCTAGCCTGCAATGGTGAGTGTATAGGCTCCAGCCCAGTTGAACGACCAGCTACTTCTTACAGGAGAGGGGAGAGCTCTGCTCCAAATCAGGCGACTCAGCCTATCCACAGTCCAGCCAATGTAAAGTTGGTTTTGCAGCTTTTGATAATGCAGAAATATCTGAGAAGCACAGAGTCATTTACTCAGTAAATAACCCTGAACATCTCCTATATTGGACACTGTTAGGGATGAAGAAGTGAGCAAGGGCAGCAGCAACTGGCCCTGTCCAAGCCAAAGGGGCCCCTGAATGATCCCTCGGCCCAGTTTCCAGGCCAAAGCAGAAAGCATATTGTGATCCCCATTTACAAAAGAAGTAGCTGACAGGCACAGAGTCACACAGGAAATAAGGCAGAAGCTGGATGACTGTACAGATTTCCTGCATCGTAAGAAAAAGTTGTTTCCTAAAAACTCCCTTTTATTCACTGTGTTTTTCTCATATACTGATAATTATTCTGAACCAGACTGTGGTATGCTTGAGATGTGAAGACAAAGGAAGACATTCCCTCTCCACGAAATCTGTGGTCTAAGGGGATATTTACAAGTCCTTCTTCCCAAACCTAGATAACAGAGGAGCACTCAGAGGAGAATCTTCCACTTAGAGGCTGTCATACAAGATTTTGTCATACAATTTCCTTTGTCATCATGGGCAAGTCACTCTCCTCTCTGAGCCTCAGTTTCCTCACCTGTTACACAGCCATAACAATGGTCCTTGCTTCAGCAGGCTATTGTGAGGTCTGAATGAGGAGCCATGGACGGTGCTTGGCATGGTACCTGGCATATAGTCAATGCTCAATAAACAGCGATTGCTAAAGGTCCAAGAAAGATAAAGCCACAAAGACAGGTAAAAGGGTCTGGAATTCAATGTGACATGGATTTCTTCTTGTTTGGATGTTTCATGTTTTGCTTTTATATTGAACATCTTTGCACAGTTATTAAGTATATTAACTGGGAATATTTATTACTTTTGATCTACACTTGAATCCTCAAAGAAACCTCTTTAAGAAGGTATTATTTTCTTCTCATTTTCTACATGAGAAAAATGAGAATCAAAGGAAGTTCTCCAAGATTGCAGAACAAAAAAGGATAAGTGTCTGGATTTGAGCCAGGGCCCTGATTTCTTGTCTCTACACTGGGCTCCCTGTTCCTACATGGAGCAGGGAGCTTGGCTGTTAGTTTGCTGTGGAGAGGGAAGGAAAGCCAGGGTTTGAATGATGGCACAAAGGACTCAAAAATGATGGAGACACCTTGACAAGAAAGAGTGAAAAATTAGAATGGGCAATTCCAACAAAAGCAGAACGCTGTCCAGGAGTTCCTACCAAATCTCTCTGATGGTTCACTGTAGTCCTAATGAGAGGTAGTAGTAAGAGGGGGAATGAAAAAGAGGAGCAGCTGCCACCTACACACTCCCCAAGTCCAGGATTCTTTCCTTCAGCCAGTGATGATGGCTGGACTGACTCACTGAGGCCAGAAAAGACCAGGATCTTATCTCCCTAGGTCTGCCTTCACAAATCACCACAAACTGTGTGGCTCGAAACTCCCTCTGAGGACTCTGGGAGTAGAGGGTCCTTCATGGCCTCTTCCAGCTTCTGGTAGCCCCAGGCGACCCTCAGCTCATGGCTCAATCTCTGCCTCCATCTTCACGTGGCTTCTCTATTTCTGTTTCCTATCAAGACACTTATCATTGCTTTAATCCTACCTAGATAATCTAGCTCACCTCAAAACCCTTAATTACATCTGCAAATGTAATCTGCCAAATTTTCCAACCCTTGATCTCCAAATAAGATCACATGCATAGGCTCTAAGAGTGAGCAGAGGGACACATCTTCTGGGGTATAGAGGACCACCATTCAGGATACCACAGTCACAGAATCTTTCTCAATGGAGAGATCAAATTAATTGACCCACACAAGGAGATGTTGGACCATGAAATGAAAGCATTTTATAATCTCTGCTCTAAATCAAACATGGTGATTCAATTTAACTGTAAATGTTTATGGAGTGCCAATTATACAAGAGCCTCAGTGTCTCCATTGTGCAAGGGACTGTTGGTGACAACTAAAAGAGATACCCCAAAAGGCCTACACGGTGTGTCTGGCACATGACAGGCATTCAGTCAGTATTCACTGGCTCTTCTATGCACCAGATTTCCATAAGACAGTCCCTGCCCTGAAGAAGAAGCCAGTAAAAACACTGGTAAGAACATGACCTCAGGAAATCTCACAGAGACACAGCCCAAGGGAAGTTTCCTTCATAGAGGGAACAACTCTCTCACTCACAATCACATGTTTAACATCTGTCTTCCCTAGTTTTTTCATTTATTCAACCATTTTTAGCAGCCACTCTGTCAGTTCTGTGCCAGACTTGAGGAGTAAAATGTTAAACCAATGAGCCCTCGTGGGAAATAGTCTGCTAAACAGAACATGGATGGACAGATACTCAGACAAACTAAAGATACAACTGCAAACAGTGATGCCAAGAAGGGACACTACCAAAGAGCAGCAAGGTGCCCCTGCAGGTTAGAGGAAGCGAAAGATGACAGGGCTTAGCCAAGTGATGAGCTGGAGAAGGTTCACTAAGATTCAGTTCACAGAGGCTGTGTCTGTGTGTTCACTCTTAAACACCAGAGACCAGCCCATAAAAAGACTCCATAAGTAGATATGAAATGGATTTAATTGAATTGTGAATATCCACCCCCAATTTATAGATGAGAATAGCAAGGCAGGACACCTAAGCTTGAGTTTGACAAGCAGGGGTTTCTCTGGACAAAGAGAGCCAGCATCCTTCAGCTGGCTGTGACTCTCCACTGTGTCCTTCTTGCCTCCCTCAGCCCTCTCCCTCAACCCTTCCCAACTTGGCTCCAGCTCCCTGAAGGAGGAAGGTGCCAAGCCAGGGGGAGGGGAAGGAAGGGGAGAAGGGAGGGAGGCCTGGCTTCTATCTGGCACAAGGTGAATTCTTTGTGACAAGAACCAGACGAGCAGGTGGCCTGGATGCTGAAAAGCCATGGAAGAAAAATACCCAGTTCCCAGTGGGAGCGCCAAAGAACTGCTCTATTGGGACATCTGTTCCCTGCCACACACTGTGCTCCAGGGCTGCCCTGGCTCTATCAGATGAGCCCTTTCCCACCTCGCTCTCTCACTACCTGTTCTCACTCTGATCTCCAGATATAGAGTGCTGGGTGATAGTTGCCCATCATCCTTTAGGCTCAACTCAGGTCACTTTGGGCCAGAAGCCACAGCCCCTCTCCCATTTGGGTTAGAGTTCCCACCCTGCTCCTTTTATACCCTGCCCATTTTCTCCTCTCACTACCAGGAGACAGGAGATACGTCTTTTTGTTGTTCAGCTGGTGAATTCATTAAGAGTGGAGCTTCCAGCCTGTTCTCTACTGTGCATTTCTGGCACCTGATCTTGGGGTATGTAGGTACATCATGAAAGTTCACTGAAAGGCAAGTGAGAAAAAAAAAACTGAAGGAATCCATCAACATTAATTTGTCAGAAGATTGCATATAAACCTCAGAACCATGATTCAGCACCCCTGTGCTGCAGGGACGTGTGGTTGCCACGTGTCCAGTGGGCCCAGAATGGGAGCAGGAGGGGGGCATGATGTGAGGTGCATGGGACACAGGGACAAGCTCCAGGTGACAGTCATTCTCTCACCACTATCTAGCTGCACCAGGCACCATGTCAATGCAGTGGACTCTGGTATGAGGCACCGCCTCTGTCTTCAACTGCTTTCAGTCCAGCCAGGACAGAGCAGAAGTGTCTCAGGGTACTGGCCAGAGTCAGGGGCACACGGGAGGGGGAAGACAAGCTCAGACCAGCTCAGACCCAGGTTGGCTTTGGGCAGAAACTGTCCCACACTCAGAGACCTGACCAGCCCTAGATGGTTATGTCCTAGAGGCCGCTGGGTGGGCATCATGGCAAACTGATCATGTGTCCTGCCTCAGGATCACAGCATCAAAGTCTGTCTGAGTCTCCCACCTATTTTAGATTTGCCAGTTTATTTAAATATATGAGCCAACCTCTTAAAATCAATCTCTTTTTTTCTCTCTCTCTCCCCCACATCCTGTCTGGTTCCATTTCTCTGAAGATGCCCCAAATTACACAGATTTTGGTCTTTACTTCCATACAACCCCAGAGAACTTTCTAGATCACTGGTTGGATCTGTCCACTCTTGCTTCAATCTACCTTTAATTGTCTATGCTCCCAGGGCGAAAACCCAGACACTCCAAGGTGACTTCCAAGGACTGAGCTCTGGCTGATATATCAGCCTCGGATCCCTAGTCTCCTGGAACACCCCCTGTCCTCCCTCTTCTTCAGCTAGGCTGAGCCAGTACAAGGACAGAAGCCCAAGGAAGCACTCTCAGAAGCAAACCTCCATTTTGAGACCCCCTACAGTACCTCTCCTCTCTTCACTGCCCTGAAGGGCTTCCAGAACCTTCTAGGACATGACTACAAGGAGGGCCTGGGCCTGCACTCTCTGGGTTCAGGCTGAGGTCCTGTGACACAAGAGCATCCAGGCTCCAGGAGAAGGGGGAGGGAGACCCATTTTTGCCTTCCACCCCTGTAGGTGGAGTTGGCGCCAGGTCTGGCAGAGCACCTTGGCTCAGCTTCCTTGGCTCCTCCAGGTGGAAGGCCCTTGAGCAGTTGCGGTTCTTTCTGGGTATCCCAGCCAACCCGGAACCCCAGCTACAGCCCCTGCACAGACAGGCACCTACTGGTAGCATCTGTGGAGGACACAAAATGGCACAGTAATGTCATGCCCTGAGAACAGTGCTGAGCACCGAGCCTCACCAGGCCTGGGCTGGGACCAGTGTAAGAAAACTGTAGCACTATCATGTCAGGGAGCATGTAGCTGCAGGCCAGAAGAAGCCCCCAAGATCCTGCCCTGGCCCAGGATCTGCAGGCTTCCCCCTGGGGTAGGGCATTGCTAGAGTTTCCCACAGTTCATCACAGGCAGAGAAAGGGGTAGCACCCTGCCAGAGAGCACAAGGTCCCCCGTTCAGAGGGCTTCTTTAAAAAATAGAAGGATTTGATGGAGTCCTGGCTTCTGGCACAATCCTTATTATATCACTCTGAATTTTCATGTTCAACACCCTACTCCATTCAATGAGCAGCCCACCTTGTGCTAAGGTGGGTTTTCCTCAAGCTAAGAGCATAGGGATGGGGGTGGTGGTGGAGACTCTTCATAGTCACCATGGCCATTGGAGGTAAGACCTCAGCATATGCCCTAACTGTCCCAGGAGCATGAACTCTCATCTTGGATTGCTTTGCAGATTGATATCAGTTTTGGGGGAAATAAACCAGCCTGCAGTACCAGACACCAGAGGGAGAGATATGCCAGGTACCACTTTCCACAGCCCATGATTCTGCCTTTCTGGTTGATTCTGCAGCAGTGCAAGGATGAAGACAGCAAAGAAGAGGTTTGCAACTCCCTGGCATCCTTCTTTCCTCTATGAAGGGCAACTACGGATCGGGTCAGAAACTATGCATTCACTTCTAAAGTCATCTCTACAATCTCTGGTGGTAGGTGCTATTAAGATCTCTGTGTAAGGAACAGGTAAATTGAATTCCAGAGAGGTTAACTACTTAGCCTAAGATCAAAGAGCAAGTAGGCAGCAAAGCCAGGATTTGACTAGAAGGCTGTCTTAACTCCCACGGCCATCAAGTGTTTGGCTGTACAGGTGGAGTGAGGTGGAATGGAGTAGGGTGGGCATCTGGGCCACTGAGTCCAGAGGAGGACACCACACCCTGAGATAGAAGGAGGAGGAAGAATGGTGAGAGGTATATATGAGATGAGAGTCCTTCATTACTGAGCACCCATAACATCCAGGCACTGTGAACCTCAAAATAAAACACACCACCTTTTCCCCAAACAGGTTGGTTGGGACAGACACTGGCAACTCTATACACCTACACACAGCCCCGGGATGCTCTCAGGGGACCCAGCCATTGAAGATCTCAGAGGTCCCAGAACTCTAGAGAAAACCTCAGGCTATGGCTATGCAGTCTCCAATTCTCTTTGTATGCTG
This sequence comes from Graphiurus murinus, assembly GCA_004027655.1. NCBI lineage: Eukaryota > Metazoa > Chordata > Mammalia > Rodentia > Gliridae > Graphiurus > Graphiurus murinus. Next base: position 11,920 of record PVLC010013517.1, on the reverse strand, counting down.
TGCAGAGAGGACCTTTCTGAAGCAGTTTTCCAAGATGGATGTCTGGGTGCCTCCCCAGACTCCATGCTCATGTTTTAACCCCTCCCCAGCTACGCCCACCCTGTCTTCCCTTTAGCTCTGAGGAGGGACTTGAATAAGAACTTTCTGCCATGGTGCCCTTGGACTATGTGCCACTGTGCCTCACCTGGGCTGTTCTTCCTATGCCTACTCCACCTGGCTGTCTGAAGTCACCACCTCCTGATGCCTTCTTGTATCCCACACCAATGCCCCCATGATGTACATCTGCACAGAGAAGCAAATCCAAATCCTACACCATGTTTGGCTGACTTGGCCAATGCCCACCTCTCTGGTTCCATTACCATGTCACCTCAGTTACATCAATCTTTTCAATAGCCAGCTGTTGGCTTCTCAGGGACTTTACACTTTCTCTTTTCTTTGCCTGTAATATTTTCCCCTGGGGACAACGAGCTTTAATTTTTTGGCTTTCAGCTACTTGCATGAGAGCAAGTCTTCCTGATCCCCCACTTAAATTGGAGACCATCCCTCTGCTTTTTTTTCCCATCACATTCCACTCAGTCTAACAAGAACATAATTGCAATCATTTTGTGATGTCTTTGCTTGTTCACTTGGTTATTGTCTTTCTGTCCACTGGACTTTCTGCCCCACTGAGAAAGGAACTGGCCAATGATGTTCACAGCCTTTGAAAAATAGTACTAATATGCTCACTGAAGGAATGGTGGTTCCATGGGTGTAGACCTATGAGGGGATGCAGTTAATATTCAGTGTATTTTGCTGTATGTAAATTATACTTTAACAAAAAATAAACATGAAATGTATTGAGTACTTGAAAGAAAAGATGGAGCATGAATTTGCCTGTGAGCCTCGATATTCATATTTGCATTGCTAGTGTTTAACACAGAACCTGGCCCAATGTTTTCTTCATTCTAAGGCACTCATATTTCCAAGATGTAAAATAGTAGAATTCAGAACACATTACATTAATGTGCTCTCCTTTTATAACTCCTCTCTGAAAGTCATCATCAAACCAATGGAGCATTTTAAAAATAGATGATAGAACACTGCATACAGAACTGAGTTGATAGAAGTCACTCTTATTGAACTGACTTGAAATGAAATGGAATCAACTTTCAAGGGAGTTGGGAAGGAGGTTTCAGGGGGATCCACCCTACCTTCATCACCTGTTACAAAGAAACAGACCTTTGGAAGGGCTGCAGAGCAGGGACCTAAGGCCTTAAGTTTGAATCGAATTTTGCTGGATCTTGCCTCTATTACTTGTCAGCTATGCAACCCTCTCTGAATCATGGTTTTCTCATGAAAGTGGGAGCATAAGTTGTATCATGGAGCTGTGGTCACATTAAATGAGATGATGCCTAATGACCTGGTGCCTGGCGCTGTGCAAGCCCTTCATAAAGAGTAGCTGTTATTAGTAGCATTTTCCTTTAGCCCTGGGTCCTTGGTGCTCACAATCAGTCCACTGTGAGTGCTACATAATAGTGTGTGTGTGCAGGGATGGACCAGGACACAGAGGAGGAGGAGGCACCTGCCCTGGGGCCTTACAACCTGGAATGTTCTTCCTTCCCTCAGCTGTCCTCAGTCCTCTGGGAAACCTGCATGAGCCCTAGGGGTACCAGGAACAAAAGGGCATAGTTAGCAACAGCTTCAGGTGGTGAGGGGGACCTTTTGTCCCTCCAAAGTCCCTGGGCTACAGGGGCTTCAGAAGTAGGGGAGGATTTCAGCCTCAAGACTGGAGCCTGCTCCCTGCATTTCCACCTGGTGTCCTTGCTTGAGCATCCTGAGCCACCGGAGCCCAGGCCAGCCAGTGCCTTTCCCACCTCTGGGTGTTTGCATCCACCTCCTCACCACCTGACCTTCCGTGTAGGTTTTGCCTACACTCTTGGCCCTGAAATGGGGTTTTCTCATCTGCCTTATTTACAGGTGAGCCAACTGAGTCCCTGAGAGGTTTGATGACCTACTCCAGGTGACATGAGAGGACCCTACGCCCTGCACCAAAATAGTAAACAAGCATATCTGTGGAGCCCCAGTGACAGGCATCATGTTCACTATCTCGTCAAATGTCAAGATGCCACGAGGTCAGGATCATTCTCCCCAGTTTACTGATGAGAAAACTGGTGTGTTCAGTCTCTTGCCTGTGACCACATTGTTATCAAGTAGCAAAGATGCATCTCTAGACATTCAGGGTCTAAGTCTGTGCCTAAACCACCTCACAGAACTGATTTCTGGGGAACATTGACTAGAATCCTAAATGTGAGCATGCTTTTTTGCAGTAAAACATAAAAGAACTAAGATCTCAGGAGGACCCCTGAAGAAGGTGATCTTCCCTGTCCATGCCAGACAAGTAGTCCTTCCTCCTCCTTCCTCCTTCACAGTCCTGCTCTTTCCAGGGTCTAGGGAGGTGTCAGCCCTGCCAACCTGGCTTGGTCACGTTATACTAGAAGTACAGTGGTTAAGAGCACCAACTCCACAGACAATTGCTTGGGTTCATATCTTAGCAACTTTTTAAATACTCAGGCAAGTGATTTAACCTTCCTGTACTTCAACTGCTTCATCTTTCAAATGGGAATAACAAGATGATTGTTTTAATATTAAATGAGAAAGTAAACAATAAAAGATATCAGGTTGCAGGCGGTGGTAAGTTTTGCTTTTCCTGATATAAAGCCAAATATTCACAGACATCCCTGCTTTCTTCAGGAGCTAGGTGTTGTGGCCAAGTGGCTGGAAATGGGAATGTGTAACAGGCCTAGGGCCAAGTGGGGACAACAACCTTAGGCAAGTGCCTCAGCCCAGCAGGTGGGGGCTGTTGGAGATTTGGAGGCTACCCGCTTAGGCCTGTCTGCCAGACCAGTGAGTGGGCCCTTCTAGGCAAGGTGCCTATTTTCATTATCAAGGCCACATTCCTAGGATTCTTTGGTGACCAGGCCCTTATTACAAGAGAATCAAAGTGCTAAAGTAAAATACTCATTTGAGACCCAGACCTGGATTTTTCATTTTCATAATTGGCCGTTGGGTCTGCACATCCTGGGGGTGGAGGCGGAAGGACAGTGCTGGACAAAGCTTCTCTATGGGAGCCCAGTGGCCCATGGGGAGGGTGGGGCCAGTGCCTCGCCAGATCTGCAGGCCAGAAGGTACCCCCGAGGCCATGTCATCCTTCCCTGACCCTCACCTGACTCATCAGTGCCTAGGCCAGGGGGAAAGGTGTCTACCAAGTACCCAGGGATCTCTGTAGCAGGCGCCAAGGGCTTGCCAAATCCCTATCCTCCCACCTAGCCTGCTTTATAGCCCAGTAGCTCTCAACTGGGGGTCACTTTACCCCGAGGGGACACTTGGTGATGTCTGGAGACATTCTGGCGATGTCAGGGTGGGCTTGGGGAGGAGTGATGCTGCTGGCATGTAGTGGTAGAGGCTGAGGACACTGATGTGGTGGCCTGAATGCTCGTGTCCCCAGAGAACTCGTAAGCTAAAATTCTGCTAGGTATTAGGGAGGAGTACCTTTGAGACGTAAATAGATTATGAGGATGGGGCCCCCATGAATGGGAGCAATGCTCTTATAAAGGGGCTCCAGAGAGCTTTCTTTCTCTCACCATGAGAAGTGAGCAGTCTACAGCCCAAAAGAGGATCCCCACCAGGACCTGACCATGCCTGCAGCCTGTCACAGACTCCCAGCTTCCAGAACTAGGAGGAACAAAATTGTTATATCTACACCACTCACTGTATATTTTGTTGTAGCAGCTAAACTCACTAAGCATCTTACAAGGCGAAGGATAGCCCCTCACAGTGAAGAATGGCTTGGCCTCAAATACCAACACTGTAGACACGAAGGGAGTCTGGCTCAGTTCCATGCCCTGCAGGCCCTGCAGCCATCACAAACTTTCTCCAGATTAGAGCGAAGAAGTTGAACTGGGGAAGGAGGGGCACTCACTCTGGTGGAGAAGTAAGGTCAACATAAACATTTTCTTACCAAACAGGCAGACAGGTGGAATTAGCTCAGGGTCTGGAATCCAGCAGTCCTAAATGCATGCACAGGCCCCCTTTTCTGCTTGTGGGACTCTAGGCAAGTCACTTCTGTTGGTCTGAGCCAGATCGGTGAAGTAAGAATCATCCCCACCTCAGTTAGGTAATTGTAACGACCTCTGTGAAGCAGCTCCTGTCAGCCTGGCATGTAGGAGGCTCTTCACAGGCACCAGCCTCCTCCTCCCTCCCCATCTCCCACACATCACAACCTGCCCATCAGTAAACTGTCTTTCCTCCCCACTGGTCTCCCGTAGCCCCTCCTCAGCCCTGGCCATGTTGTGCCTCACTGCCCTCTTCCCGCCAGCCTCTTCTCTGTGCCCTGGGCCTCCTGTCTGCTTTTCCAAACCTTCCCAGCACACAGGCCTTTCCCTGCAAAATATCTGTTGTAACCTCCCCCCCCCAGCTCACTCTCCTAACCCAGCACAGATGCCTACCTGGGAACACACCAGCTTCTGTGGGTCATTCCTGGCTTTAGGGGACATAGGGTATGTTACAATGTATGCACCATGTGGTATGTTTGAATGGCATGTGTATATAGATTTGCATGTGCACTGGGCATGCTTGTATGAGTGTATATCTCCATGTCTCCTGTGACTGCATGGGTGGGATTGCCTTCCTTCCCCTGCAGGACACCCTGCAACATGCTGGACTCTTTAGCTATAGAGATGCCCTTGGGGAAAACTGGAGAAATGGATGTGCCCAGACTCCAGGACAGGCTCTTATCTGAGGACACCAGAAACCCAGTTACCATAGACCTCCCCACCTCTCCTCCATGCCCTTCTATCCTTTTTTTTTTTTCTTTCTTCTTTTTAGCTCTGACTCCAGAACTCTAGAAGCACAGACACCAGGATGGAATGCACCAGGATGTCCACACCTAGTTTTAAGAAGTAGAAATATTCTCTTGCATTTGGTAAACAGACACTGCCATGCACCGCAAAGTCCCTCTGATTCTCCAAATTCAGCAAGTGAAGAGTTATTCCCTAGTAGCCTGCAGGGAACCTGCTCCCTGCTGTGCCTGGCTCCCTTCCATCAGCTCTGATTGGTAAGTAAGACTCTAGAGACAAATGCATTATCCTGCTGCAGTTCACTATGAGCTCCAGTAGAGGTATTCAGGGCTCTGAAAGCACTGAGAATGGAGCCACTAACTTGGCCTGCAAGAAATCTTCAAGGAAAAAAAAAATCTTCTCTGGGGTCTTGAAGGATTGGTAGGAGTCTGCAGGAAGATGAAAATAAGAGGTTTGCCAGGCACAGGGAACAAAAATATGAAAGCAGGAGAGCTAGGGACAGAATCTTTGGCTGAAAGCTACAGGTTCCCAAGAGTGTGGAATGTGGGGATAACTGGAAAGGTAGTTGGGAAACAAAATTGAGAAGGCCTTGAATGCCAAGCTAAGTTGATCTCTAAGGCTATGGAGGACTCTGTGGGTCTCATGCTGCAGCCCAGGTCCAGGACAGGCCCAGTGAAAAGTAAAAATGTGGAGCCCCTTGTTCAAACATATTAAGAATTTTAAGACATCCACAGCAGAGCACTAACCCCAGGATAAGATTCTTCTAAGTGCAGGGCCTTGGGCTGCACAGGCTGCATGCCCATAAAGTGGGTGCTGCCCAGAGCCTCCTGTTAGAGCAGATGTTCTGTCTGGGATTAGAAGATGATAGTGTGAGCCCACCAGGCCTGGGTGAGGACAAGGAAACAGGAAACACCTCTGCAAAATTCCCCAGCCTCCTGGAAATTAGCCCCCAGCCTGGCAAGGTGTCGGGTTACCACTTCAGAGGCACTACTGTGCATTTATCCGTCTGTAGGATTTGTGCAACACTTTTCTCTTTGTACACTAAAGCTTCAGCCACCTGACTCTGCCACTGTGTAAACACACCAGGCAGGTGCCCCTGCGGACCCAAAACTCTGCTTCTCTGGCCCTGAGCACGATCCTGCAGCATGGGAACCCCTCACCCTGGGTTCATTCAGTCTCACTCAGTGTCCAGCCAGTGAGTCAAAAGGGGCTTTAGTGACCACCTCGCTAGCAGCCAAGGAGTCAGAGGCCTTTGAGAAAGTCACAGGGTCACACTGCTAATTCTACTTTCCTAGAGATGAGATAAGCCACCAGATGGGAGAAAGAGTGAACAGGGACCTAACTGTGCTTTTGATGCAAATAGAGGCCTAAATCAAAAGCACCTCTTTATGGGGTTAATAGAATCATTTGGTTAAAAGTTCAGAAGCATTTCACTACAACCTCTGTCCCCAGCAACCTACTTCAGTATTTGCATATGTTTTGAATGAAAATTGTCAGGACCATGCAAACTAGACAGCTAAATGTGTCTTATCAGATAGCTGTGGGAGAATCTTAGAAGGGAGAAGAAAGGAACTCAGGTCAGCACTGGGGCCCCAGGGTAGGTCTGGGCCTCAGAGATAGAATCTGCACCAGTCCTGCCTGATAAGCAGCCTTCTCCATTTCACCTACCCCTCAAGGACTAAGAGGCCACCTGCCAGGCAGACACCTTGGGACCTGGAGAAAGATAAAAGACTCTTTCTGTCCCTCCTAGTCCCACTGTGGTCAAGTGTAAGAATTAGGATGAGGGTGCCATGATCCCTAAAAAGCATCCCTCAGTGCATCCATTACTCCATTAATCACTGAGTACTCATGAAAGACATTGCTTGTTCCCTCGGTGTGGGACTCATTCAACTGTGCTTACAAATAAAAACACCTGTCATTACACAAAAGGAATTTGAGAGGAAATACTATATATCTATATCTATATAGTTGTATTTGTTCATATATATTTGCTTATCACATCATATACACATATTCAACACGAATCCTTTGTGACAAAAACAACCAACATATAAATATGCAAAGTAAAAAAAAAAAGCATGGCTGAGTCTAAAGCACTGTACTTCTGCTGCCTGGAGGTTTCCCAGCTGACTTTTGGAGCAGGTGCTCCTCCAGCCTGGCCGTGCATTAGTGCACACAGACTTCTGTGTTTTGATACCAAGCATGGTGCTTCCTAACCAGCTTCCCTCCACTGCCAACAATCACTCACTTCAGTGTTTCACAATGGGGGATGTTCTAGTGCATGGGCATGCAGGACTGTTCCTCATACCTAGCCCTTGCCTATGAATTGCCAGTTTCACATTCAGATTCTCGGGCAATGAGAAGCTCTGCACCCCCTAACATTTATGCACTTGCCTAAACAGAGGCGATTGTCAACTCAGCCCTTTACCAAATATCTCTTTCCTGCCAGGCACTGTACGGGGCCCAGGGAATGCTGAGAGGAGCAAGACACATTTCAGAGCCAAATAAGCCATGTGTCTCAGCAGCTTGATAAGATTTGTGAAGAAAGCAACCACCCTCTGACCTGTCAGTGTCTGGACTGATATTCGCATTTGGCTTTCAAAGACCTTTATACAACTTTGCACTGCCCACTGCCCTTCAGAGCTTACTTCTTCCTGCCGACCTGTAGATTCCATGTTTATTAGAACAAGCTTAAATTGCTTTTGTAATGAGGAAACACAATAAGCTTTTTTTTTTTTTTTTTTTTTTTACAAATTTATTATCAGGTATTATGTGTCCAGTCCTTGGGTAAGCATTGTATGAGAATAATAGATAAAAAGAAAAATCTGCAAATCTACTTACAAAGACCATCCATTTTCATTTCTGAAAGGACATGGAAGTCTATGTATGTTTTAGAGGGTGATTCTCATGGGGCAGGACTGCTCAGCCTCCTAAGGGCCTGACAATGTGATTCAGAGAGGATACTTTCACCCAAAAGTGGTGTGCACATGCCCTGTGACAAGAATGACAGTGATAATATAAATGGCATCATTACGCTCACCACTGAGTCAGTGCCTCCTGTATTTGTGGGGCTTGTCCCCATTCTGACAACATCGCTATAATGATAATACTGAGGTAATGTTAAGGGAGATGATGCGTGCTGACACCTAAGTGTTCAGCAACTGAGAGCTAGTGTATCTCATTTCTTTATCATAGCAGCCCTTGCAATAGGCATTTTATCTCCCATTGTAACTGTGAGATACTCAAAGCTCAATGAGATTTAAACATTGCCATAGGTCATAGCAGCTAATGAGTAAAAGAGCTGGGATTTGAATCCTGCTTCCCTGCGAGCCAAGATGAGGTGGGCTACAGCTTTGTTGGAGTTCCTTGGCTAAATTAGGAAATATGTTGCCCAACTTTTTTTTCTTAATGTCCAAGTATTTTTGATGGGTTTGTTTCTATTGACTTTGCTACTCAGCATTTTCTAGAAAATTTCTTGCTTCTGATTGCTATTTCTCTCCACTTTGCTTTGGCTTGAGAGGAAGGTCCTTGGCCTATGCTGTCTTGTTTTAATTCTACCCTACACGGGGTCAGGCCTGCTGACGTTCACTTATCCTTTCCCAAGATCTCCTGCTCCTGCCTGGATGAAGCACTATTTATAGCTTAAATGTTGAAATGTCACTTGAGTATGTTTAGCTGCTCCACTCGTCTCGACCCAAGCCTATGAGTAGTGGAGTGAGAGAAAGTAAAGCCTGAGTTTGCTCTGGACTGAAGATTCTTCTCTTGGTGGGACTATCATACTCTTCAAGAGTTTTCTTCTCTCTCTCTAGCATAATTCAAAATTCTTTCTTACTTTTCAGAAGGCAGCTTGCTAAGGCATGATAGGGTCCCCAGACTGTATTTGATCCATGTGGTCCTTTAAATACATTGAATGAGTTTCCATCATTCAAATATCCAGAAATTTCACAAAACAATGCAGGTTTCCTGCCTTCACTTGAAAAAGATCTGGAAAGATCCAGAAGGTCTGGAGAGACCGGCAGTACATTTTGAGCCACTAATTAAGAGCTGCTTCCTGTTGACAGATGCAATGTCTCTACCAGGCCCACTGTAGTGTCCTCAAACTCTACTACACAACTCACTGTGTAACTCAGGACAAGTTCCCTGAGCCCTCGGCACCTCAGATGTCTTATGCGAGGCCTCATGGATGTCTGACTCCTATCTGCTCTAAGATGCTAGATTCCTATGATGGGCCTCCTACTAGTTGCATTGAACTACTCATCCAGCACTCCCTTGGCCAGAATGCAGTGTCCTGAGACCAGAAACACTCCAGTAATCCAGGACAGCTCTCCTTGGTGGCCCTGTGACACTGAGTTCCCTGGGGTAGGGAGGGAAGCTTCATCTATCACTTCTGGGTTGTGTAGATTCAAACTTCAGGCCTGCTTCCTCCTCCTGCACAAGAGCTCTCATTTGCTGACGTGAAAACCTACTGGTTCCACTCCCTTCCGGACTTAGTTCTGGGCTCAAAGGGTTATTTAGTCCATCACTTGCCTCTAAGCAGGACATCAGCACTTTCCTGGAGCAGATCTTTGATTCTGCTTCTATTTTTTTTTAAAGAAGAAGGAAGAAAGGAAGGAAGGAAGGAAGGAAGGAAGGAAGGAAGGAAGGAAGGAAGGGAGGGAGGGAGGGAGGGAGGAGGGGAGGGAGGAGAGAGGAGAGGAGAGGAGGGGAAAGGAAGAAGGGAGGCAGGGAGGGAGGAATCATTTTGATTATATTTTTTGCAACATTAACATAATTTAAATCTTAGCCATAACAACAAGAAAAGTCTTACCTGCAATTCCATCACAACCACAATTAAACTTTCTTTAGTCTATATCCATATACACATAAGAATTTCACAATGAAAGCAGTTAGCATTGCTCTCAGAAGGAATTGATGTAATTCGCACGGGACTTTCAGTTCTTAGTGAGCACTGTTATAAAAGAGTGATCCTTACCCCTGAATCTCTTTCTGGCTTCCTGCCTCACCATGTGACCTCTCCCTCTGGCAAATGTTCCTGCCGTGATGCCATCTGCCATGTCATGATGCAGCCAAGGAGGCCCTCCTTAAAGGCTGACCTGATAAGGCCAATGATCTTAGGCTTTCCAGCTCTAAAACTATGAGCTAAACAAACCTCTTTTCTTTATTAGTACCCAGCTTCAACTATATTGTTATGGCAATAGAAAACAGGCTAATACAATTGGCTTAACAAGAATCCCCTACCCTTAGTATTTTCTCTTAGTAATTTTTCATTCATCAACATTCTCACTTTGATCCTTGGCTACAAATTTCTAGCTGTCTATGTTGCATTTAAAGTTGAGCCCATCTTTTTCACCTATTATGACATGCTTTATATCCACTACAATAGTCCCGAATAAGGGCTTCTCTACCATTTTAATGTGTTAGAATAATTTTTTAACACATCTCTCCAAGCCTCTGACACATCTCTGAGGAAACTTAGGGCACTAGGGCCTTGCATGGAAATCTCTGTGGATATTCCCATGTCTGAGAATCCAAGGCGTTTGGCAGAGAACCAGAGATGACTTCATAGCACTTAGAATTTCTACATAGACTCAGAGGTGCATTTCTGTTTTGTTCTCTCATGAATTCTCACTACAGAGCTGGTGGAACTGTTTTTAACTGATTATGGTTTTACTCTTACAATTATGATCAGCTTCATTCTGACTTACTTAAGTGAGGACACTGCCCCTCAAAAGAATGCAACTCACTCAAGGTCACTTACACAGGATGAGGCAGGAATGACACCATACCTTGGGGCTTTTGCTTAAATTCATGAACCATAATCTTTAAGATTCCATACTGCATGTGGATAAATATAGCATTGATCTTTTAAATTTTCTTCTTGCTAAGTAATTTAAAACCCTTCTTTCTATTATGCTAAACATTGACATTTTAAGCTCTAGAATTATAAGGTTCCTAAAATTGTGAGAAGTAAAACACAAGAGATTTCAGAAATAGTCTATTGAATACAGATTACTTCTGGCTTCCCTGTGAGACACCCATACATTTTATTTGCTCCCTATCATCCTTAGATGGAAAAACTTGATAAGCAGTGGATTAGATCATGCACATTTTACAAATAAGGGCTCAGAGCACCATTTCCATTAATCTTATTGCATTATTACATCCATTTGGCTGATTCTCTTTCTTTAGAAAAAATTCAAAAACACACATAATTTTTTTGGTTTATATTATATTTGAATCCCTTTTCTAAGTCAATAATTATCTATTGCCATCTCATACACAAGCACTATTAAATTTGGAGTAAAAAATGATAGCAATAATATCTATAACAACAAAAACTGACATTTATAGGATACTTACTCATTTAATCTCATCTCATTTAATCTTCATGGCAATCTTATAAAGTAGGAACAATTTTTAGCATCATTTGTACTGATAAGTACATCAGGCTTTAGTGAGATTAAAAAGCTGCCCGGGTCAGGAGCTAGGCCTCAAACAAAGCCACCTGACTCTAGACTTACTGCTTTTATACTCTATAATACTGTGACTTCCCTCTTTGGCCTTCTGAATGAGAAGATCAGATCTGGTCTTTGGAGGCAAGTAAAACTTGTGTATTTAATTCCACAAACCAAAATACCCCAGTGTCAAGAATTGCAAAGGACACAAGATTTTACCTTCTCTCATGCTAACAATTCTACCTGCTATAGTCTTATTGATGCTGACAGAAGATTCCTGGGTCAGAGACAAAAGAGTCTTATTCACAGTAAGGCAAGTTGCAGGAACTTCATTTTTGTGTCACTTTTCTCTGCCCATCCCAGAGGATGACATGAAGAAGGCCAGGTGACATTTGAACATGGCAAAAAAGTACCCCAAGGTTACAGAGATTGTTGCTGTAACCAAAATGCCTGAAGCACAATTTAGAGAAGGAAAAGTTTATTTGGCTTAGTTTCAGATGTTCAGTCCATGGTCAGCTGGTTCCAAGGTAGAAACATAGCAGTAAAGTAGAGGAAAGCTGCTCAGCTCATCGTGGCGAGGAGAGGAGAGGAGAGGAGAGGAGGGGAGGGGAGAGAAGGGAGAGAAGGGAG